>JASFDF010000862.1:0-10876 GCA_036937115.1 Nidularia sp. FH-822889 | reverse complement strand
CAAATAACACTACTGATTAAACAATCACTAATTTCTATTCAGATGCCCTTCTGATTAATCGAAAACCATAGGGTTACAGTAATTGCACCTTGTGCTTTATGTTCATAAGACAATGTCACTGTTCTAAGAATGTGTGTTCAATTCCTGCTGCAGGAAAATTTTTTTGGATCTATCAGCAGCTACACTGAGTTGTCAGATTTGCACAACTGGAAGGGAATCAATTTGAGGTGTCAAATTTGCACAACTGAAAGCAAATCAATTTGAGGTGTCAAATTTGCACGACTGGAAGGGAATCAATTTGAGTTGTCAAATTAAAACAACTGAATTATTGCTGAATATGAATAAATGGCATGGGTTATGCTTGCCAGTTGCACATTCTGAACAACTCACATTATAAAGTATCTTTCTGTATGAGGTCTCTGTGCCATTTCCATATGCATGCTGCACTATATTTTTGTATGCAGATGTATGCTATAGGAGTGGCCAGTTGCCCCAAATGAAGAAAAGAGAATAATCCCACTACCTAAAATAAACAACTGGCAACAGAAAGTAAAAAATACAACTACTGGATTTGGTGTTTAATTTCCTGAGCAGGTCGATGGCTTTGCAAATAAGTGTATTTCTTTGGAGTTGTCTAATATAGAAAAATCCTCTGTGTAGTGTCTAGAATGTTCTGATATATAGTTTCTAAACCGTGTCCATGATCCATAATCTATCATACTAGAGAGCTTTCATCTCCTTACACATATCAAATAATTCAACCTGTATGGGATGGATTAATGGAATTATTGTTGTGGAGATATGGTTTTGAATCATACTGTTACAGTTATATCCAGGTAGGTCTTTTTCAAAAACTTGTGATTTTACAACCTGAACTTCTTGTTTGGTATTCACTTCTTCCTCTATAAAATGAACAATTTACCCAGCCAAACTACATCAGAATAGCAATATGGTTAATATTGGTGCCCACACACCATCTCTATTAAATACAGCTATTCACAAATTTGATTCACTGTTTTTTTCTCTAGTGCTGCATGCTCTAATTGGAAGAGGACACATTTTCAGGAACTTTCAGAGCATCTTCCTCCTCACATTCCTCAGGAACAAATTAATGACAGATGTGACGGATTCGGTCCTGATTGAATGTGTGAACAGTAGGTAATTTAAATAATATAGCCAATATCCAAATATACTCACAAATACTACGATGGTGAAGAGCTTGGAGATAAATAGTTTGTGGTTGAAATCGGAGGAAGAGTTTCAAGCGCAATTCAATTTATGTCAGTTGATCTGTAGCTGTCTGATTAGTCAGCTGAACGAGACTCCACGAGTAAAATTAAAATAAACCTAAATACTGAACAAAACAACTATTTGGACCAACACAAACATGAACTGTGAAGGTATTGGCAAAGGTAGCGAATTTAGCATGCATGAACGTGAAGAGGGCGTAGGAGTGTGCAGAAGTGTGCCGCTAATGCATCCTGATGCATGCTAATGGAGCTCTGTAGTCCCACATGATTGATACACATATTAACGAGATTTGATGCATGCTATTGTAATTATGCCTGCCATTGCTTGGGGACGGTTGCTCTGTCGGCTAATTACGTGTGTATGGAGAAAGATGGCAACTAATCAGACGTTAACAAAATGTTAACTGATATTGATCACCATGAATCTCTTCAGTTCTCTGGTTACAATTTGGGAAAAAAAGTGTAAACATGGATACAGCATATAAAGCCCACGTGTTCTGTGAGTTGAACTTCAGCGCCGGTCGCCCCATCATTTCGCAATACCGCGTACCCTTCTCAACGCAGGTCGTATCACATCCAACTCTCCTAAAATGCAGATTAAATCCTTCCTCCTTATTTCGATGCTTACCATTGCCGTTTCTGCTTCTCCAATTCCCGATAATTCTCTGGAGTACGACGTACTTGAGCGAGATTTTAGCGATCTTGCGCCACGAGCCGTAAGCCATCTGATAGGCATTTATGAATGCGAATATTATAGCTCACCCAAACCTCCCTTTGACTACTCTTTGCCACCCATGGAACGTTCAACAAAAACGAGGCGATCCAGGCTGTAAAAGCCATCCCCAATAACAAACTAACGGGAGGTGGTGTACGAGAGAAGCAAGGAACCATTCAAGCGGTCAATGGTAACGGAATGCTAGATAGTGGAAGACCTAATAGTGGAGTGCGTTACAGACAATGCACTCTGTATTTCACTCAGTACCCTTACCTCTTTTCCTCCAACTGTATCGCCTTGACTATCAAGGTCAGACTGCGAATGGACACCACAACCTTCAAGTGCAGAAGAATGGTCAATTGTCTGGAAAGAGTACAGTTGGCGGTGTCATCACCAATGGGAATTGGTCTCCTAATCGAGTATGTGATGCAGCACTTTAATATCACAAGTAGTTGTTGACTGACACACGCAAATCAGCTCAAGAAGGAACTCACCCATTCTGTCATGCATCCGAATAAAGACAGGCAAGGCAACGAGTACATGCGGACGCAAAAGTCTGGATCGGCTCCAAGCCGCAATGGAAAGTCACTGGCAAATGCCGAAACACGCAAGAGTTCAAGTCCGCGTACTCCTAAGCCCAAGAACCCGAACTCGAAGTCCGTTAGGAAAGCAGAACGTAAGAAATGGTAAAGGATTCGATGAGAGCCCAAGGTTGAAAATACAGAGCTCTACTTAGTGCTGTGATGGTCTGTGTAGCTAGCTATCTCAATTATTATGGTTTGACGCACATTGGAATATAACGTCACTTTCTATACATCGAACAAAGAAATTTTGGGCGCCATACCAAAATAGTCGAAATAAGCAGTATCCAACGATATTGGTAGCTGGGATCGAATCAGCAGCTTCTCGAAAATGCAATAGGAGCGTGGGTTCGAATCCGACGCTCATTATTTTGCGCTCATTGGCGACGTTTATACTTGACTTTAACATTGAGGAAGGACATCGGGTTGACAATTTGCAAATGATTTATATCTCCATGTCTCGCACTGCCTATAAGTTTCCAGAACATTAATATCCGTTTTGTATTTATAACATCAGCTATATTTGAGGTAGATACTATACTTATATGTTTCTGACAATCATAAATACTGTAACACTAGCAAAATCCATTAATTCACTATCGCCGGCAGATATAGGATGAAAATCCGAGGTATTTTACGCCAAGGTGCAGTTGAGGGAAGACTACGTGACACGAATGCATGGCATAATTTATGTGGACTCACTGGACCTATCAGATCCTACGGCCATTTGGTGGTCGTTTCCTCTCTCTCAACATCCCTTGCACTTAACGGGCAGCTGAGGCTCATCTCCGTCAAATCTTCACTATGGTGGAGTGCTTGTCTCTGTCATTATTGTATGAAATTGGATATTAACTGCATATGTTCGTTATGCTCCTGGAAGGCAGAGTTCAGTTTTCTTCGGCTCATTTGTGATTTCTTCATTTTAAATAATCTTGTATGTCGTGCCCTTGTCCTGGCGACCAGATAGCGAAAAGATCAAGAATGCAGTAGCTAAGTGGTCTCAGAGCGTTGAGGTTGATTATATTTTATCAATAAACGATGGCATGGTGGTCAATGCGTCGAGAAAATAGGAGTATGCATGCAAGTTCTTGATATATAACCGGTACATTTGCGAGCTAATGCTCAGCGCAGGTCACGTTAAGCACAAATTTCCCATTCCCGAAAATAATATGATACTGTCCAACAGGAACTAATAGCAGGTGCCAATGAGCATTATGTTCTGTGTCTTTCATTGCACGACAACGCGGGATCCCCTCACTGATCAGCCAAAAACAGTTTATTTGCAACCTACGACAAAACTGTCAAGAAAAATTCCGACTTAGAAAGAGGTGGGGGAACCACTGTCCGATCTGTTCACGAAAACAGGAAATTTCTCGGTGGAAAATTTGACATAGGAGTGTGTGTCACATGAAAACAAGGAACCCGAAGCCACCGCGTGCGCCCAAGCCCCGGAAGCAAAATTTGAACTGACAGGCATGTGGAGAGAGATACCCAAAACGCAGCAACCGCACCCAAGAAGAAGACTCAAGGGTAGAATTAATGGCTCATGAATACTTATACATTCAGAAATCCTTGTAATGTCTTCTTCCTGAAGCAAATCTCTGCGCCACCTCCGTATGAATGAAGTCACGCAAAATGAGTCAAGTATGCCAATGGGTCGTACCATGAAGTGACTCAGTTCATTATCTTCTTGTTCTCGATCGTTGGAACAAGAAATCGATATTATCAAAACCGGACATCTAGGCGTTAATCGTTCATACCCAAAACAATATTTCACCATTCCTCTTCCCTTCCAATGATATTTCCCCACGCTCTAATTCTTTTTATCTCCTTCGCTTTCCCCTCCTCCAGTTCACGAATTATTCTTGCACTCAAACCATCTTTGATGACTAAGTCGCCAGTCATATTCCCGATCGTTATTGTCTGCAGAGTACGACAGCCATTTGCCAAGTCGAGTGCTGCTACCTCAAATGTGTCGGGTAGGTACGGTCCACCATCTTTCCGAGAAGTCTGGATATCCCATTTTGCGTAATCTTCCCAGTTGGAGGAGAATCGTAAAAATGGACGATTAAACCCATTAATGGGACCTGACAATGTGAGGCGTGCAAGTTTTCGCATTCGAGACAGTGAGAATGAGAGGGCATCCTGAAGTTCCAATTTTTAAGCATTCTGTCGTATAATTTGATAAGGAAAGACTTACGAGAGTATCGTTTGAATTGCCCATAAGTTCCAGCTCTTCGAGGTTAGGTGCGGCTTTGGCGATACTCATTAGGTAGTTGCCGTCAAATACTCTCGCAGGTCGTTTTGGGTCAGCTTCAGTAAGTCCTCCGTTCTCATCCTCTCTCCAGCGGTGTCCCTCCCGAGGCTTAGGACTGTTTCCTGACTCCAAGTTTATGCTAAGGCTTCGTAGATGTGGAAGAATCCCCCCTGCAGAAATAGCGCGCAAGAGGTACGCTCCTTGTGCGTTGTAGGTTTCCAAAAGATAGAGACCGATTAGTGTATGAGTGACGTGAGGGAGAATAATTCTCGCTTGAAGAAATTTGCACTGTTTTTGTTGAAATAGAAAAGAAATTCAATTTTAATTCGTGATGAAAATGCAAGAGTCGATTTACCTTCAAGAACTTGAGGTGCCGAAGCATGCCTGGCTCAAAATCTTGGAACCAATCTCCTTCCATGTGTCTTCCAATTCAAGTCTTTCTAAATCCGGAAGAGATTTCCAGAAGGCTTTTGTCATTTAGGATCGGAGATGGTAAAGCTATCCAAGATCAACGTGCGAAGGTGGGGTAAAACAGAAGTAAGAAGACCCCCGGGTGCTGTGCCATCGATGTACCGCGTGTGAGGCAGCGACATCTCCATCTTGAGAGAATGTAGGGACTGTGGGAGACGTGAAAAGTCAAGGTTTGGGGGATTATCTAACGATATATGAGCAATGGTTCATGAAAACGAGCAAAGAATACCAACATTCAACCAAATGGCCATTAAGATAAATGCTTCTCAGTTCCTATACAAGCGAAAAGATGTTTCGGCGATTATAATTTAGGTTGAAACACGTCTCTATCTCACCTTCATGGAAAAAATTTCGGATTCGATCCACTCCTTCTGGAATTCTTGAGCGATTGAGGTTAAGTTGATCGTCCGCAAGTCAGGACATTTTGCCTTTACGCTCTGCCAGAAATTTGTAGGATATGTGTTAAATACCTCTATTGCATTGACATCCTCAGTTCCATCCCAAGATCCATCCACATGAAGCGTCAAGGCCGATAGGTTCCGGAGGCCATCAACATCTATGAGATTCTTGAGTGTAACAAGTGAGTTATCGGACAAACGAAGCGGCGTTGTTATCTCAGAGTCGATACAAAGATGGTGAATCGAGTGGCTGGGGGGATGATTTCCTGCATCTATTTTAGAGACTGCCTCTGCCTTCATAGTTAGATCTTTTAGAACCGGAATTGCCTGATCTTCCCCAACGAGGCGCATGTTGTTGTACAGGAGATATGGGACCACAACATCATGCAATCGATGGCAGGTAAGAGCCAGCGAGAGCAGTGTTGGAAGACGATATGCAAGCGGAAGCTCAGCTGAGATGAGGGGAAATAGTTCGGGCAAGAGTTCGCTGAAGGAGGCAGACAGAGATGATGACATCCTACAGAGTACAAAGTCGGTGTGCACGTCTGAGCGGGTGCTTGTATTGAATGTTAGATGTCGAAGGAGCAAGAAGCTGCGAAGATATATTTGGTTCTGGTTACGTCACAGTATTATCACGATTCTGGAGCTTTGTACATCGATAGGATCAAAATCAAATGTAGCCACAGATAATTGGCGAAGACACTGCTTCCATCAAGATTTTATCGAAATCTTTTGATTTCGTTCTTCGTATCCAGGGCTTAGCATGTGCTTCCACGGTGATGTTGAGTATTTATGCAATCCAGAAATATATAAATACATTGCTAACATTTCAATTTGCAGATCAATGTACAGATCACGTCGAGAAGAAGGAAGAAAGTATATGGTTGATTCTAAATGTTCAAACCTTCGAACGCTCTTCGATCATCTCGTATAAAACGGCATTGGTCTCTTTGGGAGATGAACAGTGCATTCTTTTAAACTGTTTAAGAGTTAGTCATATCTTCGAGAACCCGACTCGACTATAACGCGCAGACGATGGTAGAAACGGTCATCCAGCATGATATTTATCAAAGCCCAGTAATCATCCGGTGCCTAGATTATTCATGTATAGCTGCTTCCATCACCATTACTCTGCTACAACTTCACAATCAGTGCCCAGATTAGTTGCGTATACGTGCTGCCATCAAGACGTTGGTGCGCTACTCTGGTACAACTTCACAAGAACAAAGATCTAGGTGAACTTTGACAGCAGTTCTGCACAATTTGATACACGCTGCCTCGTATTCGCGGACAGAGTAGAGCCTGAAATAACACTTACCTTTAGGTCAGTAACGACACATATCTCTCGTTTCTCATGCCACCCGCACCGATAGCCATGCCCAGCTACCTGCGATCTTCAGGACAAGGAATGTGAGCGCTCATACTGCAGCATTCGCACATCCTATAGGACGTTTGCCTCTTCTTCATTCAGATGCCCCGAGCAGGCGCCCTTCATAGACAGGTGCGACGACTTGCGCACTCTTAAATTGTCCCGCTTTAGAGTCGGGCACATCACCCGCTGTTCGACTGGAGTGCATCCTCGCGTCTATATTGACCTATTCTGTAGTCCCAAGATCTGGCAGGTAGAAAGTGCCGTGACGAGCGTGTGTGGTGCGTACAAAGTGCGCGCACATTTTCAGGCGCAGGCTGTAGATGCTATAACGTAGTAATGCACATGGAAATACACTCTTTCACTCGTACGTGAGAGCATATGTGTGAACAGGGCCACGGGAAATTTGCGTGGCAGCTTGCATGCTTGCGTGCACGCACGCACGCAAGCGCATGCAAGCACACGCAAATGCACCCAGGCTTTAAGTGCCACCAAGTCCTTTAAAAAAGGCTCACAGTTGTGCTATAGGTCTACTAACGTCTATATGTAGCGGTGGATGTAGAATATCCAAATTTCTGGGGCATCCGACTGTGTATCAGTCGCTGGTTCTCGATAATCCTCGTCAATGGCATAAATCTTGGCCATTCTTAACAGATTATGGCATAAATAATTGCAAAATCACTCTATAATATGTACTGAGCCATTGAGTCAATTATTGTGTATGTATTTGAAGTACAAAACTGGAAGAGGCAGGAATGAGGGTTGTCGACAAGTCGTTTCAGCCTTTACCAGAGTAATTCAAACTCCGCCACATTTTCTCGTTTGGTGTTCTTACTCAAGGCATTTTCGGGAACTGCTTTGAGCCCGAAAATGCCTAGAGTATGAGCACCAAACGAAAATTTGAGGTAGTCTGTAAAACTTCACTAATGTCATGTCAAGAATAACATACAGTATGAAGCATAGATCTTAACTTGTACCAAGTGACATATTTCTACCATATAAATATTAAATAGACAGCAGCATAACTTGCAATCGCTCGACAGATATCAGCATCATTTAGAACTCATACCTTCAATAAACATAGCCCTAATAAATCAAATAACTGACAGTTTATGGAAAGCTGCATGCAAGCTGCATGCAAGCTCATGCAACTGCACGCAGGCTGTACGCAAGCCCACGCAGCTGCATGCAAGCTCATGCAATTGCACACAAGCTCACGCAACTGGACGCAAGTCCATACAACCACATGCCAGTTGAAAACTGCTTTATGCAAGGTGCACGCAAGCATATTTAAAGTCTGTGTAAGTCAGCACAGCTTGGGCATACAGAATCACAACCGGGGCTCATTATGAGTCAGTTATTAATCTAAAGATCCTGGTGCATAAATGATCCGCACACTTTTCAACAATCTCACATATCGCTAGCTGCAGAGATCGTTGTTGAGGTACTTCGCCAAAAATGGATAATCAAGGGATGACTTGCATCTCCACACACTTTTAAATAATCTCACATATCGCCAGCTGCAGAGATCGTTGTTGAGGTACTACGCCAAAAATGGATAATTGAGGGATGGCTTGCGTCCGTTTCCTTCCATTTCGCATCAATAATGCATGAACAACAATAGCAGAATGCAGAATTGACGTCGCAGTCCCGACACAACACTATTTTTAACAATTGCCACAGCTGGCTGTTGCGGTTCAGCTCTGATCAACCCTGACAGCAAAACAACCCCACTACAATTGACCTTGCTACACTTGCCACAAGCTCAACTGAATCTTTCAGTATCTTATTGTCGTTTCGAGTTGATCTCTCCATAAACTTTAAATACGCATAGAGTCGTAGCAGATCAACAGGTGCTTTCATATCGCATCTTCTCATCTTCATTCAAAATTAACTTGAAATCCATGTTTGCTCTCCAAATCTCTCCCTTTCATATCATCTAAATTGACATTAAATTCAAACTTGTGCTGCTTTCAAGCCCTTAATTGCTATGGTTCTTGTAAGAAATCTATCTTATTTGACATATATTGTCTGTTGACTGCCAGCTAGGGCTTGTTCAAGCATATATATCACTAATTTAAATCTGACACTCTCCCACCATCCAATCCTCAACCTTTGGCTTGGACAGTTGCCCATTGCACATGCATATACCATGAATATCTCAACACTTCTCAAGGCAGACCCCAAAAATTTGGAGCTCAGCAATCAAGAACTTGTTGCAAAGGCATGGAACATCCAGTTCAGTGGTACCCCATCTGTTCTCAAGGATGTTAACATCAATAAAGGCTGTTTGGAAATCCTAGAAGTGGGAGTGTTCAAAAAATCAGCTTGTGCTGAAATTGCTGGCCACTGGCAATGGGGTTTAGATGCTGGGGATTACCACTACTGGGATCCATATGCATGCTTAATGTGGAATTGGGATCATGAAGATAGGGAAAGGGTGAGCTTGAGGCAAGTCAATCACCAAAATTCTGAGATACATTGACTGAAATCAGTATTAGCGAGGACCTAAATATATCACTCTCCCATCTCGGTCTGTCATTGACTTGTGTACACCTCCAAACCACAACCAAAAGGGAGGGCCAAGAAGCAGAAGACCTAGGATACATATATATAGATTCACTTAGAGCCCTGTCTGAGCTCAATGTAGATACTGATTTTGTGATCCAAACTCCCTAATTGAGCAGTAAATCTATTGCTTTCCAACTCAAGGTCCACTCAAATAAGTGCACACAAGCACTAACCAAGCTCATGCAAATGTGAAAAATGCTACTACATCTCATGCAAGTGCATGCTAACCCTCTATGCATGCAGGCTGCATGCCACAGAACTGCACACAAGTGCACACAACACACACAAGCTGCCACACAAATTTCCCTTTGCCTGTGTGAACGTATATGTTTTCTGTGTATATTAACCCAAGGTTTCAACCTTTGCTTGCAGAGGATGCTATGAGATTTTTCAGTGTATCCTAACCCAAGGTTTCTGGCTTTGCTTATAGAGATTGTTCAGTGGGTTTGAACCTGGACTTCTGTGATCTTGTATATGATTTTTGGATTCATATACACCAAGACTTTGGGTTATATTTTGGGTTGGTCTGCACCAAAACACATATGAAATTTCCTTGGGTTGGAGCACACCAAGAATTTAATGCTGCCTCATCTAGGCTTCAGGTTTCTGATCCAAAGTTCTTGGATCAATATGTACCAAGACTTTATATGATTTTTTTGGGTTGTTCTACACTGAAATATATGACATTTCTTTGGGTTGGAGCACACTGAGAATTCAACACCCCTTATCTAGGCTAATTTTAGACCCTCAATCCTTGGGTCAATGTGCACTGAAACTTTGTATGTTCTTGGGTTGTTCTACACCAAAATATATATGAAATTTCTTTGGGTTGGAGCACACCAAGAATTCAATACACCACATCTAGGCCGATTTCAGATCCTCACTCCTTCGGTCAATGTGCACTGAGACTTTATATGTTCTTGGTTTAGTCTACACTGAAATATATATGAAATTTCTTGGGGTTGGAGCACACCAAGAATTCAACACTGTCATGAATTTGCCTATCTTTTCACCAATTGTCATTATCTTATCTTAAGATCTTATCACAGGAAGATCTCATCTCAAGAAGGACACATGGACACTGCATGGATACCATGAGGTGACTGCACCCATGAGGATAACACAAGGCTTTCTTCTTTTTATGATTGATCATTACTTACATGCACAATACATATGTACATGACATATTACTTACATGCACAGGCCATGAGTAGTACATGCATAGTACATGAGTTAGGTAGTATTTAGTTACATTGTTTGTACT
>JASFDF010000861.1:0-10880 GCA_036937115.1 Nidularia sp. FH-822889 | reverse complement strand
CTCGCTTGAAGGCTGTCCATCCCAGCTTCAAAGAAGTCGATGTCATCGACTTCTCCAGAGCTCCAGAACTCCTCTCGCTCCATGACATGGCCTACGAGATGACGTAAGGTAGAAAGCAGAGCGAGCCCGTCATTCTCGGATGGTGGGGGAAAAGGGATAGCCGTTAACGAGTCGAACCTGGAGTAGGAATCCTGAATCTCGGTAGCGAACGCTCTGTACGTGGCCTTCCTGGCAAGACTACCCTTGTCGGTGCGGACAAGAGGCTTGATGGATTCCTGAGTAAAAATGACCATCTCCTTCGGTACACGGGCATGCTTGTCCATGAATGAATTGCCACGGACGAGGTAAGGCTCGATGGACGACAGCAGATCATCCAGATCGACCTCAGCCTCTGAGTCCCCATCCGATATCAACTCGACTAAAAGCCCTAAAGAGAATTGCGAGTCCCCAAACGCGATGGCCGCCTTCACGAGTGGATGCTCAGAAACTTCCCGTTCGATATTCGTCGGCTGGATCTTCTCCCCAGTGGCCAGTACGATGAGATCATCAGCCCTACCTAAAATACGCACTTGGTTGGGATCGGAAGGATTGGCTTCGAGTAGGTCCTGGACGACGAAGGGATCGTTCCAACCTGGAGCTTGCCCGATCAGACGAAATGTGCGTCCGCCATCATCCGCTGGTACGAGCTTGAGTCCGATGTCTGTCCTGGGCATTAGATAGTGCCAGTCGTATCCTGAAGGGATTCGTTGAATGGAGGCGATGGCTCCGATCTCAGTTGCTCCTAAAACAAAGCTCTTCAGTCCGAAGGGGTTCGCAGTCAAGTGGGAGTAGAAGAATACCCCAGTGATTCAATAGCTTCACACCATGATTCACCAGCTCCTGACCCACCGTCTCCTTCATAGGAGCTCCACCGATAGCTAAGATATCTAAGTTCTTTAGTGCTTCTAGGCCGCCACTTTCGTGAGGAAGATTGAGAATATCTTCCAAGATCGAGGGAACAGAAAGCATGATTCTCGCGTTGACTAATTGAAGCAAAGCAACAGTGGTGCGTGCGGTGGGAATGACAGAAGCGGCAAACAACACAAAGGGAAGCCCGATGCTCAGTGCTAGCGATGGAGCAAGAAGTCCAAATCCCTGAGTAAGTTTTGCGATTATTTATGCTCAATGCAACGGAAGAAAGTGAGAGCTTACGTGATAGAGCGGTAGCGTAGACACGTTAAAGGGGGGCGGGTCTGTCTGCTCTGGGAGTCGGTGACAAGCGGAGTAGATCAAAGGGTATGCATGTGCATGATAGATAGGCTTGGGAAGGCCAGTCGTGCCGGAAGAATGCATGATACAAGCATCCGTATCCTCATAACGAAAATCCGTGTAAACAGGAGGTATTACGAGGTCACGCAACAGTTGATTAGGTGATATCAGAGCTTCATAGCTGAGTGCATCGATAAGAAGAGGAGCTTCAGCATAGTTAGACTCTTGAACCAATTTCAAAGCTGCTCCGGCGGTTTGGGAAGTTTGTGAGCTGATGAGCACGGCGGATGGATTGACTGTGCGAATCAAATGCGCTACGGCAAGGGGTGCAAGCCGCGCTGAAAGACACAATACCTGCGAGAGAAAAACAGTCAGATAAGGGCATGTTATAAACTTTCCAAGTACATACCGGCGTGCCAATGCGAAGTAAAGCGGCCATGTAGATATAAATGCCGATATCGCTTCCAAGAAGCAAGGCTACTGGTCGAACTGTCTGCTCTCGACTCGTTCTCCCAGTGGTACATCCAGAATCAACAAGCCAAGCGGAAGCTGTCTCAACTGCTGTCTGGAGCTGAGCGAAAGTGATTTTGTACGGAACTTCACTGTCTTTAGCTCGGGCCTGCAGACCAAATGTACGGTCTTTGGTTCGGTAAGTGGGGACACTATGGCTCGAGCCAAAGGATTGTACATACCAGGATTATGAGCTGCATTGAAAGCAATAAGCTCGGGAAGCGAGTTCACTCCTCCGGGGTGGTCGTCACCGTATCCGAGGTTGATGTGTGCACGGACGAAAGGACGACGCATAATCATAACTGCAGCTTGGACGGTACACGCAAATGCAAAGGGAATACCGTCTGTTGTAGTGATATAGGCTTCATTATCCCTTCGAGGCATATTATCGGATCTGTCACGACGAAGGACCGGTGTACAGATGATAGCGGAATCACACTGGACCAGCGTCCAACGAAAGCGGCTGTTGGCAAGATTTCTCGTTTCATACTTAGCATAGAGAAGGAAAATCAAGAACATAGAGCCCAAACAAGAATCTATGCGCATCCATTTGTAAGCGGCGAGAATGAAGATAGAGCGCACCAACGACGATACCAGATAGACATAGTGAAGGCGGGAGTCGGGAGTGACGATGGTGACGTTTCCCTATGGACCAGCACGGATCAGACCGTGCCGTATCCATATCCGATCCACGGGTAAGCCCGTTTCTGGACTGGACCGGGTATAGTTGCGGACAAGTTTGATGAACGATTTTTAGAGGCATGGGAAAGTACTAGAAACATCCGAAAACCATCGAAATAGATAGATTAGGACTCAATGAAGATGCTTGCACCCATTTGTTTTGGATATTTGAGATTTCGACCAAAAAAGTGTCCAAAAATTTGGCGTGCCACAAAAAAATCGCTAAAATCTCGAAAAATTCATTTTTAGATAGATCTCATCGAATGGTATCTGATTCTGAAAAATTCTCATCGATAAAAAAATCACCTCTCTTTACAATAAAATCATCAATGTCTCCTCATAAATGAGGTTACCCTTCAAAAAAGGCACTCAAAACTACTACAAAACCTTCATCCAAAGAGCCCAATCCACATTGTCTTCACCTGTCTATCCTATGGAATATCAGGACTGATGCATAGCTCATTTACTGAGTCAGCAGGATGATTTCAATGACCAAATATTGATATTGGATGCATCTATTAAAGCCCATGGGCATGAATGCATCTTTCTGCTAAAGTTTCAATGTGAACTTAACCCAATTGAAATAGTAAGAAGGCCATTTAATCACTTTGATAAATTACTGATTATGCTTTCCTCCAATTTTAAGTACTGGAGCTGGTGCAAATATAGATATTGAGAAGTTGAAAAGAAAAATTTCCAGATTGCCAAAGAAGCTGTCAAGCTATACCTCAAGGCTTATCTGACAGAGGTGATTTGACATTTCAATAATTGATCTTAGTGATTTATGAGTGCATACTATTGACCGGAAATGCAGCTGGATGGGCAGTTTGCAAGCAGAAACAACATTGACAAGTTTTTGCATCCACTATGATGTCTATTGAGGCTGTTCTCAACTAATTTAGCTGAAATGGTAAGATCTTTGCCATTCCCATTGGTACTTATAGACCCTACTTTTTCAAAAAATTTGCTCAAAATTTTGGCATGCCCAAAAAAGTATGGGAATAGTATGAAAGCATCATTTTTAGACTATTTCAGACTGTCTGAGTCTGAATCTGAAGTCAATTTGTTACAAAAAAATCTTGTTGCCAAGATAAGCAAGTTGATGTCTTTGCTTGTCCACAACTGTAAGACCTGGGTATATCTGCTGTATCCAGGGTTGTGGGGTGCCTGGGCAGGGATACCTGCAGGTAAATCATGTATTTGCCCTCTCCTGGTTCCATTTTTTGCTCTATACCTTAGATATTTGGTATGGATATAGCTACAATATATATAAATATTTTATACAAAGATTATAATTAGGCACTGGGACAGCAATCTGCAAATACTTAAAAACATGATTTAACTATGATATACCTGTGCCATGGGTGAAATGGTACTATACAGCATTGGCCCCACTGATAAGTGTTCTTAGTTTCATGCATTGAATATAACATAGAACAATGCTATGCCATAAAATTTCAAGTGAATTGGATGCATATTGCAAGCTAAGGAATATTTTTTTGTATTATTGGAGTTATTTGTGCTAGTTCTTAAGAGTATGATGTTATATGACAGTATAACAATGTTTCTGTGCATGAATGTTGAAATTTTGACTTAATCCAGCTCATTCTCCTCTAAAGTGAGCAACTAAGCTTGAGTTTCAGTACAGAAATTCTTATAAAACACTGTTATCTCACTATATACAAAAAAAACCTTAATTGGGGCTTTGTTTATGATATGTTTGTGTCAATATAGGTGTAATAAATTCAGACATAAAAGACACAGACACAATAAATATACAAGAGAGTGAACTACTAATATAAGGAGCTTGAATATAGAATAGATAAGACACAAGTACATTGTGAAAGCAATACCAGTACAAGATAAATCATATATGAATTGAACTCCAATCAAGTTTCAAATAAATCATTATCTGAAGTGTCCATTTGGTTTTGGATGATTTCTGCTACTTTCTCAAAGTCAGGGAATAATGGTGTCTTGGCCCAAGATCTTAAAGCTATTTGAGCCTTGAAGGTTTGTGAATTGATGTTATGCTGCATAATATTTATCTGTCATTGTCCAGTGGAAATGCATGTTCTGCATCAACAGATATTGCTAATAATATTAAATAATATTAAATAATGTTGATTAATACAACAGAATATTTTGAAACTGATCTGGGGCAGAACAGAAATCTGAACCCATTTTTGAGAGTGAAGGTCTGGTTTTGAGTGCCTGATGCCAATGCTTCATATACCCACCTACTTCATATACCCACCTGCTTCATGTACAGTGGTGGCAGATCAAAATGCACATGACCACATTTTGTCCTTACACCAAACTGTTTTACTCATTCTTCATGAATCTGGGCCTTTGTCAAGACCTGAACACAGCCAGACAATTAGGACAATACAGCCAAGGAGCAAGTCCTATGATACCTAGAGATGCTAGACAATGTAGGACATTGGCTTCAGCTTATGTGCTGCACCACCCACTATCCTAGTCCTGTATTTAGAGTAGGAGGTAAAAGAACAATTATAAGAATGAACAATGAGAGCTCAGCTTGTCAGAGAGAAACAATGGTTTGGCCAACAATTGGCCAAAGGTTGGCCAGAGTGGCCAAAGTATCAGACAAGGTTGAGAGAGTATAAGGATCATATCAAGCCAGGAAGTGGATTGATGATACAATTAACAAACTGAAGAAGTACAATTGAATACTACTACTTATATACTAATCCTATAGATAAGCTATTTGAATGCTAATCCAATTTGAACAAATGAAGCATGTGGAAGTAGAGGTCAGGTTATAACTAATATGTGGTAAGAGGGTCAGATGAACAGAGGACATATGAATCTTAAGAGAGTTAACTGAAAGGCATTGTGGAAATGAAAGATAAGGACTTGAATGAGACTAGTAGATAATGGAGACTAGTAAGTAATGAAGACTAGTAGAGAATGGAGACTAGTAGAAAATGGAGACTAGATGTGGAATATCTGAAATGTGTTGTTGGCCGTAGTGTGGCTGATGCAGCCAAAGCTTGGCCATGAGGACTTGGTGAATTGGGGTGTGACAGGATGGTGACAAGTGACAGCTGGAACAGGATATGACAGTATTCCCCCCTTAGTGCCGAACCCTTGAGGTGCATAGCACTGAGGTAACTTGTTTGTACCTGTAGATTCAGTTGGAAAAATTGTACAAAGTTTAATCCATCAAAATCACACCACCACCATCAAATGCAAGACAGCATTCAACAACTGCATGACACACCCACCCCCAATCGTTTCCCTGACATGTTGTTGCACTCCAACAGCCCCACCAACAGTCATTCCTTGTCTGAGGATTCAGACTCTGAGGAGATCAGAGCCTTAGAGGCAAAACAACAGGAGTTGGCTGCAGCAACCCAGAAACTGGAGGAGGAGAGGACAAGGGCAAGGAAGGAACAGCAAGCAAAAAAGGCTGCTGAAGCAGCTGAAAGGTTGAGGAAGGAGTTTGAGCAGAAGATGTGCAAGGCCTTGCAGAAGGCTGCTGAGGAAGATGCATATTAGATAGCAAAGGAGGCTGCTGATAGGGCACTTGCAGCTGACATGGCTGCAAAACAAAAGGCAGCTGAGGTCTCAGCCAAACAAGGAACCAGTGGGACAAAGGGTAAGGGGAAGGAAAAAGCAAGGAACGAGGCAGGTGGTTCCAAGGTGAGTGGATTCATTGAGTCCACTAACCTTTACTGACCTAAATCAATAGTTGAAAGGGTCAGCAGGGACATCAAAGATTATGGAGGAGCTGGCTGTTACATCCACGATCCTTTCCAACATCTTCTGACACTCTCCAATATGATTTCCCAATATTTCTGCCCGTCTCCATTCCTCGCTAAACGTTGAACTATTGTTTTTATTATTTGATGCTCACAATACAATTACCGTCTCTATGAACACTTCTGCTCAGTTATGCTTCCACCCTCATTTCCACTACTTTTATTATGTGTCAAGAACTCTTATTATCCCTCGTATCCATAGTATTGCTACTTCTGCTTTTATGATTACAATTAGCATTACTCGTATTTAAGTAGTTCACTTCTGTACTCTAGTACTCAATTTGAATATCAACTACAATCACCCCTAGTCTCTTGAATTCACTTCTGACCCTCTGACCCTTCTGACTCGACTTCTAGTTGACTTACCTCGACTAGTCTTACCTTGCCCTTGACACTAGACTTGACTCTAGTTGTCAATATCTTGTTCACCCCTGACACACTCCCGACCCTGGTAATTATCTTCTGCTGTGTGTTTCACTCGACTAAATTAGAACCCACAAGAACTGGAAGGGTGAAGCACATAAGCTGAAGCTAACAGTTCTTATCTCTAGTGTTACGGTCAGAAATCCTTCCGACAATACTTCTGACATTTTCCGATGTAGCACTATTGTTACCTACAAACTCTAGTCCCTAGTCTTTCCTTTTGGATTTGAGATCTGACACTGGCAGGGAAGAAGATGGTAAGTGGCCAATGATTCAGCCATGAGTTCAGCTAACCACTTTGATAATAGCACAAGGATGGTTCAAGCACTGCTGCCCCAGTGCTCCCTAAGCTTGCAAAGGGGGAGTCACCTGGTCTGGAGGTGAAGGATTTCTATGCACTTCACCTGAAGAAAGGCAGAGACCTGTATCTCTGGCAGAGGGTGGTTGTCAAAGACCAGTGCAAGCAGTGCACCTGTCGAGGTCATCATTGCTTCATCTTCACATTCCTGGACCAGGTGGAGGCTGCCTGTTGGAAGTGTGCAAAGGCAGGCACAGCTTGTTCCTTTGTGCCAAAGAAATGCAAGGCTGAAGGGGAGGCCAAGGGATTGCAGCTGAAGAAAAAGCCAGCTAAGTTGGCTGAGGTAATAGAGATTAGCAGGGACAAGGGAACAAAGGGAAAGGAGTTGGTGGGCCTGGATTTTGGCTGCATTCTGGAACACATGGCTGTAGCTCTTGAGGGGTTAAGGGAGGGTCAGGACCAGCTGTGGAGAGGGTGGCAGCAGCCCAGGAGGTATTGGCCACTCATAGTAAGGACACTGCCAAGAGCCTCCTTGGCTGCTCACAGCATCAATTGGAGATGAAGGATCTCCTGGAGAAGGTGTCTGTGGACACCTATATAATGTCCCAGGAGCAGAAGAAGCAGACAGAGAACCAGGCAGGGCTGCTTGCCATCAAGCAGCAGATGGAAGGGACCGAAGTAAGCAGCCAAAGGAGTCTTGAAATGGCCAAGGTCAGTTGGCCAGAACCTATGGATGGAAGTCAGCAGATGGCCACACCTGTGCCAAGGGTTGCTGGCAGGGGGTGACTCATGCCACCCCCTTGTCCCAGTCAACCTGAGCTGAGGAGTGAGGATGTAGAGGGGCCAACAACAGAAAGCAGGGGGGGTAGAATGAAATAGTAAATGGGAGTCCAAGGCAACGGCCAAGTACAGCCACTTTTATATAATTTTGTTTGTTTATAAAAACTTGCTATCTTGAAATGAAGTGTGAACATAAGTATAATGAAGTGAATATGAGTAATGAACTGTTGGCCAGCTGAAAACAGCCATTGGCTGTCATATAAAAAAAAAACTTTAAACTGATATTAAGACAATACCCAAGGTCCAGGTTTGTTAGGATATCTAGTATGAAAATCAGAAATGATTTCTGGAGCATTGACTAGTTCAGTTGCTAGTAACCAAGATGATTCCTTGTCAGTCCCTTCATACCTGGCCCATCAGACAAAGTAAAGAAGGTTGCATGGTTGATGTCAGCAGTCTATCTTGATATCTAGGATTTCAGCAATCTTGTATTCAGGTTCACCTTTGATTAGTATTGGTGGTGGGGGATCCTGAATGCAATTAGGGATGGTATTTGGGACTTCTGGTTCTAGTTGAGATACATGAAACACAGGGTGGACTGCTTGCATGGATTCAGGGAGTCAAAGGGTGAAGGAATGAGAACTAGCCTGTGCAATGATTTCAAATGATCCAAGGCACTTCTGTGAGAATTTCTTAGTTGGCCAAGTGGTCTGTATGAATTCAGCCTTTAAGAATACTTTCTTGCCAACTTTGTAGTTAGGCACCTTGGAACAGCAGGCATCGGCTGGCCCTTGATATTGTTTCTGGGCTGCAGATATCTGCTGCTGTAGTTCCTGATGAAGTTTGTCAAGGTCAACAGCAAATTTGCAGGCACAAGTGCTAACAAGGTCATGTTCAGAGTGGACAGTGATGTTTGGATGGTAACCCTTGTTGGCAAAGAATGGGGATATGCCTGTAGTCGTGCTTGGCATGTTATTATAGGGAAATTCAGCCAAGGGTAATAGTTCAGCCTAGTTGTCCTGTTGATAGCTGCAGTAGGTGCAGATGTATTGTTCCAGTGTCTGATTAACTCATTCAGTCTGTCCATTGCCCTCCAGATGATAGCCTGAAGTGAAATGTAGTTTCATATCTAAAGCCTTGCCTAGGGAACAGAAGAAATGAGATACTGTCAGATCTCGAATCCAAAAAGAAAGACTAGGGACAAGAGTTCGTAGGTAACGATAGCACTATGTCAGAAAATGTCGGAAGTATTGTCAGAGGGATTTCCAACCGTAACACTAGAGATAAGAACCATTAGCTTCAGCTTATGTGCTGTGCCCTTCCAGTTCTCATGGGTTCTAATTTAATGAGTGGTCCACACAGCAGAAGATAATTACCAGAGTTGGAAATGTGTTGGAGGTGAACAAGATGTTGACAACTAGAGTCAAGTCTAGTGTCGAGAGCAAGGTAAGACTAGTCAAGGTAAGTCAACTAGAAGATGAGTCGGAAGGGGTCAGAGAGTCGCAAGTGAATTCAAGTGACTAGGGGTGATCATAGTCAATATTTGAATTGAGTACTAGAGTACAGAAGTGAACTACTTAAATACGAGTAATGCTAATTGTAATCATAAAAGCAGAAGTAGCAATACTATGAATACAAGGGATAATAAGAGTTCTTGACACATAATAAAAGTAGCAGAAACGAGAGCAGAAGTGTAACTGAGCGGAAGTGTTCAGAGAGACAGTAATTGTATTGTGAGCATCAAATAATAAAAACAATAGTTTGATGTTTAACGATGAATGGAGACGGGCAGAAATATCGAGAAATCATATCGGAGAATGTCAGAAGATGTCGGAAAGGATCATGGATGTAACAGATACTAACTCAGAGCTGAAGGCAGACATGACATGGCTGGGTACTCTGTGTTTGGAAAATATGTGCATAACATAGACAAGGGCAAGTTGAGCTGAAGTGAGTAATGTTCATGGGGATGAATATACTTTGCTTAGTGAAGCAATCCATGATTACTAGAATAGAATCATAGCCAGAGGACTCAGGAAGTTTCTCGATGAAGTCCATGGATATGGAATTCCATGGCTGCTCAGGAATAGGTAGTTGCTTCAAGAGTCTGTATGGCCAATGGTGCTTAGACTTAGAGCATTGGCACAGGACACAGGAATTACAGTAGTCCTTAACCATGGTCCAAAGATTTGGCCAGGTATAGGTCCGACAGATGAGTGAAAGGGTTTTGTTTTTGCTGAGGTGGCCAGAAAGAATGTGATCATGATTGTATTGTAGTATGTGAAGACATAGGTTGTCTGTGTCTGGCACATAGATACAGTTATCAAGCTGTACTAGGCTGGCCAAGTCAAGAGACCAGCATGGATCAGAAGGAATAGGGAGATGGATTGTGGTAATTGGATTGGCAGACTGAGCCACACAAATGTCATTATGAAGTAGTTTGATGTCCATAATAATGGTGCTGCAAAGGACTGGAAAGGCTAGAATAGTGGCTTGTAAGGATGAAACCAATTGCTTGTTAGTGAATACTGGTTGAAAATTATGAGGATTGACCTGAGCATAGTCGCTATTTCCCCCTTTAGGGTAGACATCCCATTGTCTAGTTAAAGAGTCTGGTTTAGTACCCAATTTTCCAGGGCAAAAACAAATTACAAGGTTGAACTGTGAAAGGAATTTGGACCAACAGGCCTGTCGGCATGTTAGTACTTTTGTAGTAGCAAAGTATTCAAGATTCTTGTGGTCTGTGACAACATCAATGGGTTTGGCTGACCCTTCAAGGTATTGTTGCCAGACTTTGAAGGCTGCAAAAATAGCTAGTAATTCCTTGTCATGTGTATCATAGTTCAGCTCAGGAGGTGTAAATGTCCAAGAGTGAAATGCAATAGGGTGTGTCTTGCCATCTGGTAGGTAAGTCAAAATAATGGTGCCAAGAGCATAGTCTGAGGCATCTGTTTCAATAATAAGTAATGCATCAGGGGAATAATGAGTAAGCATAGGAGCTGTTGTAAACACTTTCTTCAATGAGTTAAAGGCTTCACAACATTGGTCTGAAAAGTTCCATGCAGTACTCTTGCAAGTCAGCTGAGTAAGAGGAACCACTATATCTGAGTAGTTAGCTATGAACTGTCAATAGAAATTGGCAAAGCCAAGGA
>JASFDF010000860.1:0-10886 GCA_036937115.1 Nidularia sp. FH-822889 | reverse complement strand
TAGAAGTAGTACTCAGTAGTATATAAACCCCTCATGTACAGTAGCTAGCCTCAGCTTCAATCTCTTAGGAATCCCACCGTCTAAAGGATACCTCAAGTCATTGGATGTCTCACTCCCCTATTCTCTTTTCCTTTGCTCAAGCTTGGTGTTAGTGGCCTTGTCATCCTGATAGTGTTGCCCTAACACAGAAGCACTTCTGAAAAGAATAGGACACACAGCTGATTAATCAATTAAAGCACATGTCTGTGAATTTCATGATGCCTTCTTGACCTCCATTGACATTAAATATTTTAAGGTATATTCCAGATATACTAATTAAAAAGTTCATCACATTTATATTTATTATTTATTATTTTGGGCACTGTAATTCAAAATTTAAATCATCTGTGACAAGGAGTGCTGGTACATGGTACCAGCAGATCAACTAGAACTTTAGGCAGAGGATCATCCATATTATGCTGAATACATTTATTTCATGTACCACCTTCAAGCAAAGGAAACTTATTAAATACAGAATGTGAAAAATTAATATGAATGATCTGCAATGGTGCTAGGCATAATCAGGTGGGCTGCAATCCTGACATGCACCTTGAGGAATTGCATTTGGGACACATCATGTCAGCAAACAATACAGCAATCAAAGACAGATGTACATAGTTACATATCTTCAGCATTTTTACATCAGCTCTCATGTGAGATATGGTCTCATAACATATCCTTGACTAATTAGAGACATGAAACTGACCAGTACAGACATTATAGCAGCATGGACACAGGTTCAATATGCTTTTAGCCAGAGATTGCTTGACCAACTATAAGCTCCAATTGCCATCTCCTTTGAAGAATGAATATGTGTTGAGCACAATCATCCATCAGCAGAGGCTGAGTTTTCAGGCTATTTAGGGTACATATGTCAGGCTATCATCAAATGCTATCTGAGTTACCAATATCCTTGAGCAACCTGAAGATGAGCAGCAAGGTAGGAGCACATCAACCAATCAATAGAGTATTGAAATGAACTTCAGGTAGACTGAGCAGTAGTTGCACTGAGACCATTGAAAGAGCCAGAGGCTCTCAGAGCATAAGCAATTATTGGGAGGTGTGAATGGAGGAAATGGCCTGCTGTGGCAGCAGAAATGAATTATTCTGGTGTGCCAGCTGGCTGTTGAGGTTTTGTCTCTACACACAAAGACTAATGCCCACCAACTGCTTCAATATATCAAAAGACCAGGAGAGGAACTGTGGGGGGAAATGTATGTCCTGAATCATCCATATGATTTTATCACTGTAAATTTGACATTTTTCTAGTACTAAAGGTTATTGTCAAATCAAAATAACTGCCAGGAGATAAAAAGAAAATATTTTTTATACATAAACCTCAGGTAGTCAATATATTCCAGTGAAATCTTCAACCACACCACAAATTCACAAGCCCACAATTACCTTGACAGTAGTATGGACTCAAATTCACAACAAACTCACCTCAACCTCTGATTGAGACAAAGACTCACCCAAAACCATGGCCACCAGTCAGTAAAGTGAAGTAGAACTAAAGATATTTAGATACATTCTATTTTGCACCTAAGTCAGACCTGACAAAGTTATCAAGTACTGAGAGTCTTACATTTATGGTATATATTTCCTACAGTTGCACAGGTTTGTACACAGACAGACTAATTTAACTACTAGTTGCATGGACATTGACATCATATTGAGGGATAATTCTATTTGGAAACCTGTGTACTGATGTTGACACTTGGCCAGTCTTCTGGGAGCTTGGAGCATCATGTGGATTTAATTCTGAGTATGTTCAAGCACTTATATGCAAGTCCCAGTTGAGTCTACAAGCAATCTACAAGTACTCTATAGTTATAGTAGTTAATATCATGTCTGAAAAATCCTATGCCTATTCTTGGAGGAGAGGACAACAACTATGATTATGCCCATGTTACCAGCACAGTGTTGGTCAAAGTGAAGCTTGAAGTCTGCAACAACTAGAACACTAGCACAGTCAACAGTGCTGTCCAGACACTTCAAGAATGGTGAAGGCAAAAGCACTTCACAACTATGTATCCTCTGCTTAGATAGTTCTTAAAATGGATTTATTGTGTATTTGTGCTCAAATAACAAAACAGGGTCCCAAATCCATTGTGATGATGCTGTGACAATTGATCAAATGCTCTAAATTCATTACTCTGAGAAACAGAAATGCTTTTGCACTTATTTGTTGCTTTTTATTCATGAAATAAATTTACATTCTTGTAGATGAGAATGCCAAGCATAAGTCTAGCAAATATTTAAAGGATAGTAGAACAGGAATGTTTTTTAACTTCCAAAATGGTCCAGGTGATTCAATAACTTGGTTAGCCATACTATATTCCATCAGTACATCATCACAACTACTCAGTTGTCACAATTGATCTTCTTTACAAAAAATGTGTTCTGAAACACAAAACTTTGCCTATACTATCTAAATTATCTAATAAATGTGTACATGTTTTTTTTTTTTTTTTTCATGAAAAAACCACTCAGTGTCAAGATGCATTTGGGTGGGTTGTCATGCATATGCTGTCCCAGCAAAGCAAAGCTTCAATTATCACATGTGCCAGAGTAACTGACAACTGTTGTGATGCAGCACATATAACACTAATACATGTGTCAGGGTTCACTATATTTCTGGACTATACTTTATCCATGGAATATTCTAGAATATGGAATATAGATAACCCTGTTCTGAGTCAGAGGCTTACTAAGCCAATTACTCAGCTAATGCTTACTCAGCCATAGATGACTCAGATGCTTATTCAGCCTAGCTATGCAGTAGTTAGTCATTCTCTCAGAATATTCTAGAAGTAGTAGTCAGTAGTATATAAACCCCTCATGTACAGTAGCTAGCCTCGGCTTCAATCTCTTAGGATTTCCACTATCAAGTGAGAACCAGCTATAAGTCATTGATTCCTCCTCTCATCCTCCTCTATCTCTCATCCTCTTGTCTTCACTCTTGCTATTTGGTGGCCTTGTCCCTTGTGATAGTGTTGCCCTAACAACATGTGGCTAAGTTTGAATTATTTGATTATCTCAATGAATGCAGACAGTGACATTATGTGACTGACAACTGAGTGGTCATGACAATGGACTGATAGCATATAGTAGTACAGTTAGTGAGAGCCAAACACAACAATTTTGATTTCTTGGAATTGGAAATTTTTGTAACAAAATTGACTTCAGATTGAGTGATAATGAGAAGAGTGGGAATGGGATTGGGCCATAACAACAAAAAAGTGGGATGGGACCTCTAATAGTGGGATATAGTTAGCTTTTAGTGGGATGGAAGTTGTCATTAGTGAGGTTGGTGTCTTTGTTAGTGGGATGCCTGTGGTGTTGTTGTATGCCAAAAGTGTGGCTGCTGAAATACTGCTTCCCAGTCTTGGTTGTTGCTGAGGCCTGGGGATGCTTTTACAGGAAGCAGTTCTGAAAATGCCTCTTATACCCCCAAACAGGTATTATAAGAAATTGTTCAAATATAAAGGTTATCTGTAGATTATACACCTATAGTTGTTCTTAAGATGGCAAGTCACCTTCCTTTGTAGAAAAAATATTAATTGAAATAATGACAGTCCAACAAGAGATCAAGTAAACTAAGGATGTCAACAGTGCCTATGAAGTGGCCTCTGTCATATCATCTGCATAGAACCACTTATCCTTCAATTTTATCTTCTTATTCTTGGCTGGCTGGATATTGACAGCCTTTGTTTCTGCTTGCTTGCATCTTAGAAATGGGGTATTTTTTTTGGCAAAAGAAAAGCAATAAAGGAATTATAACCATGAGGTATAGAATAAATGGGGAAAGATGTCATTTACATTGAATACCAAGTTAGAGGGGATGAACAAAAGTGAAGTAGAATTTTTATTGTGTCTCTTTATTGTCAGACACACAAACAATATACTCTAAAATAGTGTAGTGTTGAGGTTGTTCAATCACTCAGAGGGAAGAAAGGATGGGAGTAGAGGTACTGTATCACTAGTGGGGAAATGACCAGCTCAAGACTGGTGTTCTTGGTACAAATGTGCTACCTACATACTAAACTACATGTGTTCTATGTGTGCAAGTAATATCTGAGTCCATGTTGTATCTACATATGTAACATCAGTATTGTGCATGTAAATAATAAGTGAATTGCTGTGACATGTGTATCTAATATAAATAATGAAAAAAGGTTGGTATCCTCATGGTATGCAGTAAGTGCTGGTGAATGCATGTTATGCATGTGTTGTCCATGTGTCCATCTAATCTATGATGCCATGTGTTATGATAAGATAGGATATCATAAAGAAAAGATACAAATCATGACATTTATTGCTGAGTCAAAATTGGTGGAAATGACAATTAAACAACTGTTTTTAGAAAAGCCCCTGGATGACAATCACAGTGCTCAGCTAGATGTGAACTGGGCTTACTGATGATTTCTGACTCAAATGTCATGATACCAATACTTATAACATTTTCCCTCCTGGTGGATGGCCTATGAGACATTATTGACTTGGTAATTATTGGCAGGCTAATGATTTTTAGTCAGGGTGATGGTACTGTGAAGTGGAAGCCTTTGCAGAGTTATAAAGTAGTTGAAACTATGGAAACCTGCACTGTCAAGCTTCTAAAATAGCAGCAGCATTGCCAATCTATTCTCTGATATTGTAAGCACTGAGACCTCTCAAATTTCAAATGGGTTGTATTTCTATCATCTGTAGATGCATAACATCAAAATAAGTAGTACTTGTACAGGGTACTTACATCTAAATTTGTGAATGTATTGTACACAAACATGGGTAACTTAGGGGTCATTGAGGAAAATATCTGGGACATTTATAAGGAGCTTCTATTTCAATTAGAGTGGCTGGAAGAAGCAGTTGAGTATATTACCAACTGGGAGAAGCAGCTTACAGATATGGATCCTGGCAGCAACTTGGAGCTCATTGCTGGGAAGTAACTTGATGGAGGAATTGATGCAGCAAATGGTGAAGGATAATATTATATAAGATGTGTAAATAATGGGCAAGAGCTGGGCAAGTTTTACTCCCTACTTCTGTTGATTATTAGCTGAATGCTTGTCAAAACCCTGCTATTCATGCATAGATGCATCACATATTGCACAGTCAGATGTGTTAGAGGATGGTGATTACTTTGAGCTGGAAGTTCAATTTACAGACCAGGAGAATGTTGATGCAGAAGCTATTGACAAATGATAGAGAGATTAGTAGTCAGCTCTGCTCCTTGGTCTTTGAATTTGGTGGTTCAGCTTTATTTGAACTGTTCCAAAGTTTTTATGACACTTATTCATCATATAATGATTTATTAAGACTTCCAAATGAATCAAGTTTCAAATAAAAGTATTTTGTAGGCAGAAAATGGTTAAGATGAATGGTAAGTAGGCAAGAAGTTCATAGGAAGGAACAACTGAGACTGTATTCTCATACTAAATATCCGATTGAATATCTTAAAGCTTAGTCAGTGCTTTGTGTAGTGCGCCAAAACTAATTTTCATTTCTGAAATATTTAAAAAGAACCTTCCCTTCAAAATTTTGTCTGAAAAGATCTGCTGCAGTTTCCGGGATCAACTCGTTGTGGTGCAAGAGTCTCGACGGCTCGATACAGTGCTCGGCAAACTCCAACTCTCAGACTGACCTACTGACATCAAATATAGATTCCACAGACTTACTTATAACCATTTGGCAGGAAAATATATATGTTATGTAGCCAATAATGATACCTGTCCGATGTATATATTAGTATATGCTCACCAATTATAAAGTGCAAATTCCTATTATCAAGGTAACATTAGATCCTCATTCTTAATATTTTTCCAACAAATATATGAGCATTGTAATATATAAAGAACTTGTTGAGAAATGAAGAAAACTCGGTATATGCCCCTCATGTGTCACCGTATTGGATAATGTCTTGGTTCCTCACAGGCTTGTCCTGTATTCTCACCACATAATATAAACATAAATATAAGAGCTGCAAGATGTGGTCTCAGATATTGGGCCCCAAATGCATAGAGAAGCCGATGCTCCCTCCCACCATGCCATTTCCAAATGGATAATGCCATAGTGAAGTCCTTTGTCACACGAGAGACCCTTTGCCTCCCACCTCATGTTACTACTCCTCACCATTGCAATCATGCGACTGAGGTTGATGGTTAGCACTATGAAATATATTATATTACCACTTGGCTATCTATGGATGATAAAAATCCAATCCCTTTGAAATTTGAGGGGTATTTGAGGTCTTGGTGCTTTCAAACATCAGAGAATGGATCGGCAATGATGTCGCTGCTATTTTGAGAGCTTGACAGTGCAGGTTTCCATACGAAACATGCCACCCTGCCGATCCTACTCAATCTCACTTTCTGAGTACAATTGCACTTTCTATATATTTATACTACAATCCCATTCCCACTCTTCTCATATATACTCCTTCAGATCTGAAGTTAGGAAGGCAAAATACGTCAAAAACACATCTCCGAAGTTTTTCCTATGAGTATTTAAGGGTGACCAAATTTTTGGGCTTGATGAACGATATTTAAGGTACCCTAAATGTTCTAATTTCGTTGAGTATTGCCTCAATAGACATCATAGCGCCTTCAGTCACTGCTCTATGCGACTTTTGGCGCTGAACTGCCAATGCCGCAGCCTTTCCGGTCAGTCCTTCGCGATATGTGCTCATGAAATGCCAAGAGCGATTGATGAACCAGCAAATCACCTTGGGTGGGCATACATCAATTGTAAGATATTTGCAAGCAAGCTCTTTGGCATGAGCAAATCCCTTCTTTGGGACCACTCATTTTCCAATAGGATTCTTCTTCTTCAATATCTGAATCGACCTCTTCGTCAGAAACCTCACCCCCATGCCCAAAATCAATCCCAACTGTCAGCTTTCTCATATCCTCCTCATACACAATATCCTCAGTTGGGGCTCCTTGCAGAGCTCCTAATAGCTTCAACATTTGGCTCAGTGGCGGAGAATTTGAAAGGAGGAGCAAAGTTTTGACATGAATACAGTCTCGAGTGATGTGCTTCGACTGCCCATTGAGGCTACATAAGTTTCATTGTTACTTCCATGGCCGTCCTCAAGGCATGTTGTTGACAATGGATGTGATGTTTGATTGCCACCAATGTGGGGGCTGATCATTTTGCATTTTTTTTTGCCAGATGTTCGGCTGTGATCTCTTAGTTATTTTTTCGGATTCTTGATGCGCTCGTTGAGATCTGTTGATTGCGCTATTTTTCTTATTTTTCCAGCTTTTTTTTTTTTAAATAGTGAAGTGGCCAAAATTTTGGGGTCTTGGATAAAACATCTTACATGACTGAAATTGGCTCGTGGATATTTGTTCAATAGTAGTTAAATATGATGTTTCAGCATCAAATTACTTCGCTGAGCATCCGATCCCCTCTCCAGAAATGGAGGTATATTTTTGTCGTGTTTGGCTGTAGCTGTGACTTGGAAATTCGTCTCGCACAAGTGATCACCGATCACCGCCAGCAACGCCGACTTTCAAAGAACCCCTGAAAGTGGGTTTCCAAATGCTGACAGACATCAATAATCCACAGACCACTTCATACAGATGTGCACAGACAGTCACAGATGGTACCGACATGCCACGGCCATTTACCTGTGCCCGTCAAGTATGGCACTGTATGCTATATTCTCCTCATACTCGTGGAGACCTGACAGCGGGCAAATCAACTAGTATCTTTGTTAGGCACTATATATAAGTCTTTACGTACTTAAGAGAAGGAAGGTTCATCGAGTTCCTTGTCAAAACTTTCTAGATGATGAGCCCTCTCACAGCTACTTTTGGCGTATGGTTGGTCTCCTTATGGCTGGAAACAATGTGCAGTCATTCCTTTATGCTGGAGAAAAAACTTCTCGTTGACTTGACCCATCTCAGACTGTATGGCTGTGGCCTTTTGCAAACATGGCTATATTTTCAGTGGTATCCCAAGGACCACTGGAGAATCAAAACCATGGTCCGCAGGAATATTTTCATAAGATTCTATTCACTCACGTTACTTGCATTGGAAGGTTATCCTACTCTTGCAAGTTATAAACTATAATCTGTGTAAAATGTATATACATTCATAGAAATTGTTCAGAATCTTTGAAACTCTACAGATTACATTGTTTTTCGCCTCTGGATATATTACTCTGATCGATAACTTCGGAGATTTTCCTGCGCTCCTGCTCATTAATTGGAAAGTCAGATGTGTTTATCCTGTTCATATTTTTGCTTACCTCTTCTCACAGGATGGACTCGGTACGGGTCCACACATATTTATTTAAGTGAATATCTCATTATAGACGTTAGGCTCAATTACTAGCTGAGGTGAGTTTTTTTCATTATGTATAATGACTATAGGTTAAATTCGTCTCAGTATTTATCAGCATTTATCGTGCAAATGTGAGTCTTCTGCGACGTGTTTACTCGATAGCTTCCTGCTGAGCTGAATTACAGATATTTTGCCTCCTGCATCTATATCCGTGAGTACTCTGTTATCATATGGACTTTGATTTTCGAAATGAGATATTTCAAATTAGTTAACAAGAAGAATATATTCCCTCCATTGGTGATTGTATGTGACCATGGTAGTATTTGCATCTTTGCGTTTCTCTCAATCACCCTTGGCGTTGTAGCTATGCTTAGCGCTGACCCAAATCGGTGAGAATATATAATAAGACCTACAATATACTAGAGCTAGATCTGATTTTAATAAACCTGCAGGAGCTGGACTCGGTCAGTACATACTAGATCAATTAAGATAATATAAACAACTAAAAATGACATTGACTTGTGAATCTACAGCTCAGACCATCATAACGTTTGTTCTGGTTAATAAATTATGAGCTCCAAGAGCTGACTGGATGTTCAGTACCGAAATAAGATCGTTTGCAAAGTTGGATGGCACGAAGGTGAAATAATACCCTTTAATTTCTGTACTGAATCACATAACTAAACAAATTCTAAAGCCGATCACCACTGTCCAAAGTGCTGCTACCTTTGCGTGCGATACTGCCATCACAATATCTCTTGTTTGGACATTGGATCGCCATAAGACGAGGATCAAGGCGTAAGTTTTTTTATTGTCATTTCTAACCCATGGAATATCTATCTAGATATTTCTGAAGGACGAATAACATGTTGCAAACTCTTATGATTAATGCAATTAACCGAGGTGTGCTCACCGCGGTTGCCGCGGCGCTGAATATGATTCTCGTATGTTCAACTTAGCTCAAACGAATAAGTCTATGGTCAGCCTTACTTTTTGCAATCGTTACAGTTCATAGCACTTCCAGACACATTTTACTTTTTCCTAGGACTCATTCTCAGCAGTAAATGTAAGAATCGTGTCTGCCTTCTTGAAACTAATGTACTAACATTTCTTGAGTGTATATGAATAGTGTATTAGCAACGCAAGTCTCCGCCGTTTGGGTTCTGATTCAACCAGGGATGCTGATTGTTAAAAAAAATCATAGCCTCAACACCCGTCAGCATATTATGAGGAAAGGGGATTCCCCATCTGACCACGACTGGCGCTCTATTCCACTCTTTACTCTGTCTGGCATCTCTGTGCCTAGAATGCCTGTCGCGGATAATAATGATACTCAAGTTACAGCTGCAGCAAATGGAGAGCCTACTATAGCAACGACACGGTGAGGTTTTAACACGGAATTGTGCTTCATGAAGTGAACGTTAATTTCAGTCAATAAATGATAAAAAAGACTACATATATCAACGGAATAGTATAGGCTTTCTGTTGAAGCAAACTCGTTCGGTAGCTCCTTTGTATGATAACCTTACTTTAGGCACAGAAATGCGTATTTATTCGATTTAAAAGTTGAGCCGACCCAGCTTCGAAATGAGGACCTTCTGTGAACAACTGTGTATGTTAGGTATATGCGATAACCAACTACGCCATTGACCCCCGATATTAGAATGCAGCTGTAGTCTTAGACGACGTACACGACTTAGTTTCTGAATGAGCATAGCACACTTAAAGTTGAGGTTCAGAAGCGTATTAGAGCATTTATAGACTTCACTGTTCAAATATCGGATCATAGTTTCGCGATGCACCACATTTTCCCATATATCCGTTTCCCTTTAGTTTGCATTTTTGTGCATTTCCCATTGCTATCCTATTTTGTATATTTGTTTCAGGTCTTATAGTATATAGATAGTCTACATTTGTTGTATGAACTCATCCATTTTTCCGCCTCCCCTGGGCTTAGACCCTAGTGGATAAACTGTCTTCGATGTCGTCGAGACTGCGTCGTTTATTTTGACATTCAATGCTAGAAGCAAATCGGAAATGTTGCAAAACAGAATTGAGAGCTTGTAAGGTAAGGGACTTACTTCTTGGACAAGCCCCCTGGACCCCCTGGTATGCATGCTTAATCCTGGTTTCTGCAGCACAACTATTAAGTTGAGTTGTGAGACATCTTATTTTATCAAACTGAGTCCATATAGTCTTGAATTTCTTAAATTGTAAATAAGGTGTCATGATATATATACATTAACTTGATAAAATTAGCATAGAGGAAAATTAAAAATGAACCTGCATATAGCATACATTAGGCATAATTTCAATAATTGGAAAGGTAATAAACATACTGAAAAGGTGATGGAGTCTGTAGAGTAGAGTAACAATAAAATTGTTTTGCTGCCCTACAGACTAGTCACTACCTCTTAAGTTTGTTGAGGGCAAGTCTGAAATGAGATTGTATTCGAAAATGCAATACAAAATGCACAAGATAATATAAAGTGATGTCTGACACTATGCTAGCTAGATACAGTGAATGGTCTTCCTTTTCACTTATCTAGCTATAA
>JASFDF010000859.1:0-10894 GCA_036937115.1 Nidularia sp. FH-822889 | reverse complement strand
GATTCGTCCTGTGTTGCGAAGATGAAAATCGTTGAGATCAGCGAACAGGAAGTCGATTTGATAAAGGCGCTGGAGCCACTGAGGCGGGAGGGGCTGATTTTGAAGATATATTCTCCTAGAACAGGGAGACTTATTCGAATGACTCCGGAAGATGTTACTCGATTGGAGGAGCTCCGGGCAGAAGGCTTGACATTGCGAGTATATCACCCTACGACAGGCCATTTTTTGGAAGTGACAGATTTGGCTTAAAGAATGGACCATCTATTCAGAATGGATAGTCTTTTGCATCTTTGTACTTTTTATACCATGCTATTGCATATCATTGTACCATATATGTTTCTCTAGGAATGCTTTGTAGGGGATGGGAATGGTGTTATATCTTGGCTATATCGTCTGTCTATGTAATGCATGTATATATATTCCGATAAATCATTCTCAATGTAAATATCAGCTGGTTGGATAAGAATACATACAAATTTGTTACACATAGTCACGATATCTTTGCAACGAAAGGAGTCGTCCGATCACGACGGCGGACTAAGCTGATCAGCGAGGCGTTACGTCACGCGTTATTTGGTAGCGACATTCTAAATAAACAGTTACGATGTTGATTCATGTTGGTTTTTAGCATCGAACTCCTCGTTCACCGGCCTGCGAACTGCCAAACGATGCTCAGATGACCTCTCTGTCTAATACCGCCATGTGGAGAAGAGGTACAAGCCTGCAGAGCTTCTGAAGTTGGAATGGAAACATGAGGTCCGAGCTAATGTCATATGTGCGCTTTTCTGACACGCCACTGACTCATTCGGATTTTACTCGTACGAATTATAGATGGCGGGTCACCAGGTGCATTGTCTGTGATACAGCAGCTGTTATCACCACTGTACATAAACATCCGACTGTCTTATGTGACTCGTAAATGGGATGAAGATTGAATCCAGTACAGCCATGGTCCAGCCTTTAAATGCTCATTCTCTCGTCCGATGATCAGGCCAATATACCGCGTCTATCCATGTCATACTACCCACGTTCCATAGGTTTCAACCTTCTGATGAGGCCGATACCGTCGACAGCTGCGTCTGCGTCAACGTTGGTAATTCAGTCAATGGTTTATATAACCATATACCTTGAGAACTATGCCAAGAACAGCGTGGTACTCATCTCTCACAGGCCGCGGGTCGTCGTACTTCGATCTACGATGCTGGCTCAGCCATACTCTCTTGCGGAAATCTCTATAAGTGGTAGGTTGAAGATCATGTGGTTGGATTTCTAACTCATTTTTGCAGATAGCTTTCAGTACAAACTTCGGATGCTGACTTGAAGTTGCAGAAGTTAGGAAATACCATTACACGTGACCGCGTTCTTACTACCAAATTACTCTTGGCACTGTCTCCACCGATGTCAACAACCTTTGAAGGCACCCTGTATAATCAATATCCGCTGTACGATGCTTCTCAAAACGCTTCGGGACGGGACATACACGCATTACTGCCGATATCTTCCTGCACACGATGATGAAATTGTCTTGGTAAATGTTCAGGTGATTGATGATACCTGTACTTATTGCTCCTGTTAGACTAAAAATATCCGCTCTCCTTGGCAGGGCGCGTATTCTATGCGACCATGCAGCACATCCGAGCTCATCCATCGAAATGGGGTAGGTTTATGATTTCATTCTTTCCGCCCTCCCCTACGTTGCACGTGGTACGTAATGTATATTTGATTGTAGTAACTTATCTCAGTGTCGTTAGTATTCAGCCGACGCACGTTCGCGCATTCAAGCCAGGTGAAATCCATCTTTCGACTGGTTACCGGCCATTGCTGACGACGAGCAAGCCCTATAGCGTAGTCAATACTAGCCTAGTCTCATCCGTCAATAGTCAGCAAAGGGAGGCTCGCTACTGCACTGAATCAACCCCCACTCTTTCCTGTCGGCATCAACGGGAAAAAGTATGGTTCATACGAACGTGTGCATATCTGAGCCGCTCTTGCTGCATGGACATACGGCATTTGTAGGGTCTCAGAGAGAAGCACGAGTATGCGGCGTCGGTGTTAAACAATGTGGTCCATTTTGGGCTCGACGATGCGCCGAGGTTCGAGTATAAAACATGAGAAGCACGTCCCGGAACTTTCGAAGTTGCCTGCTGCCATTAACACTCCACAGGTCCAACAGCTTCTTCTGTCATGAAACGAGGAACATCTCTCTCTGCTGCTGCTCTTTTGCTTACCACTGGTGTCGTCTCTGCGCAGACTTTCCAGCGTCTTGGAGGTTGCCCGACTCTTGGATGCGTGTTCCCTCCCGACCAGACCGACTTCCTTGCCGGACAGCTCTTCGACATCCGCCTCGAGGTTCACGCGCCTGTGAACGGAACTGAGGCATCGAATAACGGTGTCCCCGACGAGACTTTCACTTTCTGCATCCAGAAGAATAGACAGAGCAACTGTGAGGATGCCTCGAAGTTCTTCCAGGTGTCTGAGCCTGCGATGGAGAAGTGGAGCTTCTCGTGAGAGCCTTTAATAATCTTTGCTCGATGCGAACTTCACAGCTGACAGCATTATCTTCAGTTACTACGAAGATCTCTTCGCCAAGGACGCGAAGACGCCTATTCTCGTTAATGTCGCGTCCAAGGCATACCGCGCTGTGAGCACTCCACTGTTTATTTTGGCAATATGGATCTCATTCTTCGATATGCAGCTTACATTAACCTCAGTACTTGCTATTCAGCTACCCATGTGTATTTGTATCTCTCACCTTTTTCTATTTTAGCCCGGAGAGTACAGCGCGAAGCTCAAGTACAACAATGGTGCTCAAACTATCGCTAGCTGGACGGTTCGTGAGCCTGCCACCAAGCGCAAGGCTAAGAACGTTATTCTCTTCATCGGAGATGGTGAGATCTCAGTTTCTTTCATTTGCGGCATTTGTGATCTTACTCTGTTTTCTATTAGGCATGACCCAGGCCATGATTACCGCTGCTCGTCTCATCGCCCACAAGTCTGTCAACGGCCGCTATCAATCGCTGATGCAGATGGACCAGATGGATAACCTCGGACAGTATGTGTTGTTTGCCTATCCTATTATCTCCTTTTGATCCTTTTATCCAGTCAAATGACCCACTCCTTAGACTCATTTATTACTGACTCCGCCAACTCGGCCACCGCTCTTTATACTGGAAAGAAGTCCTCCGTAAACGCCTTGAACGTCTACGCTGACAGCGTGAGCCTTTGGTGCTTCTCTGTCTTACGGCTGTGAAGTGCTTACGGTCGTTGTTTTAATCAGTCCAAGAACTCCTTTGACGATCCCAAGGTCGAGACCATTGCCGAGCTGTTCCGCAGGCGCATTGGTGGCCCCATCGGTATCGTATCGACCGCTTACATCGCGGATGCCACTCCTGCTGCACTCTGCTCGCACACTCGTGACCGTTAGTGATTATTCCGCTTTCCTTTCTCGTCACCTCCTAACTTTTAACTTTTCATCGACAACAGGCAGCCAATACGCCGCTGTTGTCTACGAGTACCTCAACGGAGCTTCTGCTTACAACTCGACTCTGTCCTGGCCTACCAGCTGCGAAGGTCCTGATGTTATCTTCGGGTCAAGGATTATCTTTTGTTCTTGTTATTTTTCTAGATGTTGATGGGATGCACCTGTTTTAGTGGAGGTGCTGAGCAGTTCATTGCTGGATCTGGCTCCCCCAATGGAACCGACTTCTACAAGGCATTCCAGGCTAAGGGCTACAACGTTCTCTACGACAATACCGCTCTGCAGGCGGCTGGCACCAAGTCCAAGACCCTTGGCATCTTCTCCAGTGTGTAGTAGTTTGCTCTCCAAACTGTGATACAACTCAAACTAATGAAATTCCCTTCCATAGAGTCCAATATGTAAGATCCACTGATAACTTCCTTATTATGACTGTTTACACAACTCCAAAGGGCGAAGTGGATTGACCGTCACGTATGTTTTTCGCTCTATTGCTACTCTGATTCTTCTTACGCCTTGTATAGGTCCTCCCCGCGAATCTGAGGGGCCAGGCTAACCACCCCTCCGGCGATGGCACTGATGCCACTGACCAGCCCGGTCTCAAGGACATGACTCTCAAGGCCATCGACATTCTCCAGGACCGCGCCACCAAGGACAAGGGTTGGTTCATGATGTCCGAGGCTGCCAGCATCGATAAGGTACGTCCCGCTTTGTGGAAGCGGATCTCTCATCGTGATAAATTTCCCGTCTCGGTAGATGATGCACGTCCTTGATTACGATCGCGCTCTCGGTGAACTCCTTGAGCTCGACGACACCATCAGGAATACCATTGCTCGTACGTTTGCCTCCTTTACCGATGGACTGCAGACATTTTGATTATAGCTATATTCATGTAGACCTCAAGAAAATTGGCGAATACGAAAACACTCTTATCGTTGTCACCGCTGATCACGGTCATGGCTTCGTAAGATCACCTCCCATCATCCGTCCTCTATCCATACTTACTATGTGATTCCTATATAGGACGTCTTCGGTGGAGCCGATACCAAGTACCTTGCCGCTCAGACCGATGATCGCAAGAAGCGCAATGCTGGTACATATCTTTCTTGTGCTGTACCGATTTATATTTCCTGACACATTCCTTAGTCGGTGTTTATGCCAACTCTGGTCTTAGCGGATACACCATCGCCGAAGGATCTCTCCCCAATAACAACACTGTCGTCTACGGCTCAGAGGGCGCCAACTTTCCCGTCCAGTGGAACCCTCGCTATTCTTATGCTGCGGGCTTCGGCGCTAACCCTGACCAGTAAGCGCCAAAGGCCATAACATGCATTCGCAGCACTGATCGCCTTCTTCTCCAGCCGTGAAAGCTATTCTCTCAACCCTGAAGGCCCGCGCACGCCAGCTACCACTGGCAGCGATGGTACTCTCCAGGTGAACCCCAAGGACAACACCGCTGGTCAGTGATTCATGCATATGCCAATCAGTTGATCTCAAACTGATGAGTGTGGTTGCAGGCTTCGTCATCAATGGAACCATCCCTACCGATGAGTCCCAGGGTGTGCACTCCCTCCAGGACGTCTCTGTCTTCGCGAACGGTCCGGGTTCTGAGGCATTCAGGGGTGTCTGTGAGTACTTTCCTGCTAATATGTGCTTGATATCCTGTTTGCTGATCATGGAGTTCTGGCATTACAGACAACAGTATCGACATCTTCTTCAAGATTGCTGATGCTCTTGCGCTCGGAAGCACGAAGAACTAGTATCTAATTTGTTTATAATATAAACTTTAAAATAAATAGAGTAGTAGAGTGATAATAATGGTGTGGACAAAGTAATAATGCTATGCACCTATGAACACTGTTAGTTAAAATTGCATATCTTACAGGACGGATGAATACAGTTAAATTGAAAAATGATTTGATAGTTGGTTCATGAAGGGGAGAGGTAGCTGGCCCTGCTCTCCCCCACTATCACATTTCCTTAACTAGAAATTCTGACAAACCAAACTGTACCAGAAAGGAAAGACAGGGTAATAGGGGATAATTCTACTCAGAAACCCCTCTTAATGGGAAACCCCCGCTGAAATGAGAGAATGGGGTCTTCCCGATAATTCTATTTGGAAACCCACTTTCAGGGGTTTCAGCTGAAACCCTCGCACAAAATGAAAGTGGGGGTTCTTTGAAAGTCGGCGGCGCCGGCCGTGGTCGGTGATCACTTGCGTGGGACAATCTTCTCACGGCCCCGGGCGTCTGCTTTTGACCTACCACGCAGCCTTGAAAGACGAGTTCGCAGACGACGCCGGTCTTGCCAGTCATCTTGAGGACGCTAAAACCGAATTACAGTCCTATTTTAATGAAAATTATCCTTGTCCATCTCAAACTACTTCGTCACCATCTGCCCCATCCCTTTCTTCAGTTTCAACCTCCTCTAAGTCAAGCTTCTCAAGTGTGTTGGGATCGCCTCAAAAGAACTTCACTGCCAGGTTCCAACGCAAACACACTGCACCTGATGAACTGCCTGAATTCTGGAGTTTGCCCCAAGAAGACCTTGATGGAATCGATCCGCTTCAGTGGTGGCAAGGGCGATGTGCTCAATTCCTACAACTCCACTGCCTTGCCCGTGATATTTCTCCATCCCAGGTATGTTATAATCATTCAACACCTTGACCTATGCTCACTAATGATCATGAATTTTATTCCAGGATCATCCGTTGCAGTTGAGCACGCTTTCTCTGGTGGTCGAGATACTATCTCACTTCGTCGTGCTAGCCTCAAGCCAGAAACTGTCAGAATTCTTATATTAGTAAAACGCAGATTGGTTCTTGCTCATGAAAGGATCTTAGCTAAGCTTTGTCATTAAGTAACTTTATTACTGTGATCTCTTTATTCTGTAATCTCTTTATTTTGCTTTCTCTGTCTTTTACTTGACCTTAATTCTTATTCTCCTTTTTTTTTAAATGCTTATTTCATATTTTGCTTGAAAAATCTACCTGTATATATGGCCATATACTCATTTTTTTGGCCTGTACTGTACTGTCAAGGAATTTGAACTGAGCTATTGACAAGATCTAGACAATGGCTAGATAAGCACAGTGATGTGCTTTAGCTAATAATAATGTAAGTACAATATATAAAACAAAAGGTAAATGGAAAACATACCCTCAGTCACACTGCTGTGAGTGGAATGACTGAAAGAAGAAAGGAAGCAAGATTCAGAATGATAAGTGATGGGATGGAGGCTGTGTGTGGTAAATACATGTAAATATTTATTTATATCATCATTCCTGATTCTTGTCAGCTATACAGTATGGGTGATGGTTGAATGGACCTGTATTGCACCTGTACATTATACAGCCATATCCATAATACAGTATGGTGTGCAGCCCTACCTACCACTGCTGAGTGTTTCAATGTTCAAGCTTCAATACTGGTTTCTCCATTGAACTAGTATGATTATAGTGCTCCATGTATCTACTCTGGTTATTTAGATTTTAGTATTTAAGTACTTTGAATGTATTGTAGTACTTCAGTTTGTTAATTATACAAGTCTCTCCACTCTCTACTCAGTAGTTAAAGCTACCTCTAAGTCATCCTCACTCATCTCTACTTGATAACCTCTTCTTGTTGTCATATTCACACTCAACAAGATCTCCAGTCTCTGGAGATCACTCCTGGCCAAATCTCTGGTCAGGAAGTTGAGTATTGATATCCACTATACCTGAAACAGCCCACTCACTGTTATCTGTAAATTGGGTGTTAGGAACAAAGGAGGTGCAGCACATAAGCTGAAGCCATCACCCATCTTGACCCTCTCTCTCTTGTAGCACTTGAATGCATTTCCCAAAGATATAACCAGGGTCTCTGGTATTTCTCCCTGGCCCTACTGTGTCTTCTATCTGCCCAGAACCTCTGGGCTATATCCTGGAAATCAAGTTCATGACACTGATCCTCAATGGTCTATAGACTCTGCTGGATTATTGCATCTTGACAACTGCATTTACATCCTGGATAATAATGACCTGAGACTCTGCATACTCTGGTACAAACATGATCTTGTCTTGTCAGGTCATTTTGGCCAAAATAAGACTCTCTCATCTGCAGAACCTATACCTGGCCAAATATTAGGACCATGGTTAAGGATTACTGTAACTCATGCACTACATGCTAGCACTCTAAGTTGAAGCATCATTGCCCATATGAACTCCTCAAGCAACTCCCTATACTGGAGTAGCCTTGGAATTCTATCTCAGTGGATTTCATTGAGAAATTACCAGAGTCTTCCAGTTATGATTCCATCCTTGTAGTTGTTGACTGCTTCACTAAGCAAGGCATATTCATCCCTACAAATGTCACTATCACTTCTGCTCAGCTTGCACTAGTCTTTGTTATGTATGTCTTTTCCAAGCATGGAGTCCCCAAACATGTTACATCTGACCAGGGCTCTGAGTTTGTCTCCCATTTCTTCTGCTTTCTCAGAAAGGCTCTAGATATGGAGTTACACTTCACATCTGGTTTCTACCCAGAAGGCAATGGACAGACTGAACATGTTAATCAAACCTTGGAACAATACATTAGGACTTATTGCAATTATCAACAAGACAATTGGGCTGAACTACTTCCTCTTGCTGAATTCACATATAACAATTCCCCTAGCACAACCACAGGCATATCTCCATTTTTTGCCAACCAAGGATACCATCCAAATATCACTGTCCATCCTGAATGTGATTTAGTTAGTGCCTGCACTTTCAATTTCATGGTTGATTTAGATGAGCTCCACCAGGAGCTCCAGGAAATGATCTCTGCTGCTCAGAAACAATATCAAGGTCCTGCTGATGCTCATCAAACTAAACCCCCTGACTTCAAGGTTGGAGGCAAAGTTTTTCTTAAAGCTGAATTTATTTGTACTATGCAACTGACCAAGTTCTCAGAAAATTATCTTGGGCCTTTTGAAATTATCACACAAGCCAGAAGCCACTCTTTGACACTCCAGTTACCTGAGTCAATGTGAGCCATCCACCCAGTATTCCATGTATCCCAACCTGAGCCTGTTATCCCTAACAATATCCCTAACTGTGTTCAATCACCCCCACCTCCAGTTCTTGTCAAAGACAAACCTGAATATGAAATCTCTGAAATTCTAGACACCAAGATTGATTGTCAACATTGACACTGTAATCTTTTGTACCTAATCAAATGGGCTGGTTACAAAGGTACCAATGAAGAAACATCCTGGCTACTAGCTACAAAATTAGGTAATGACCCAGAACCTGTTGCTGACTTCCATGCCAAGTACCCCAACAAACTGGATCCTTGGTCTCCCCCATAGTATGCTTTATAAATCTTAAATACTTTTATTTTCCCTTCAAACTTTGTCATATTATTCACTTATGCATCTCCAGTTTCATTCAAGATTCTCTGGGTCTCCAGTGAATCTCTGGCTTGTCACTCAGTTTCATCTTATTCTTTTCACTTTTCTTTCAATCCATATTAGAGTCCCAAATTTTGTGTTCCAAGATACAAACAAATTTTATATACAATACTTAGGGCCAAGTGCCCTCCCAAGTTCTTATTCATCCCCTACTTCACTCCCTGCTTCACTATTTCCACCTTGTTGTTATCCTTCTCTGGCATTTGCAGTAGTCCAGGCCTTTCTATCTGCATGTGGTAGAACTTGGGATCCTCAGGAGTTGCCCTGCACATCCAGTGTCCAGAAGGTTCTCTGGGCACCCATATGCCCAGCTGCTTGTTGTGTTGCTCTTGCACCTTGGAAACCTGGATCATCTGCTCCATTTAGTAGTTGGCAATCATACTGGTGTCATAGCTAATGTTCTTGAAGTGTTGGGAAGCCATCCCAAGTTTTTTTCTTAGAGTCAAGCTTAGCAACAATCTGAGCCTGCCACTGGAGCAGCTTTTCACTCACCTTGCACTGGAGTTGGAGGATTTCCTCCAGCACATCAGCTCCCTGAAAAATCTTCTGGAGGAGAGCTAGATCCATCCTGGAGACCTCCTCCACCCTTGCATTCTTTGATGACTCTGCCTCACCCATGTTTTTGGCCTTCTGCTTCCTTGGTGTGCTCTTGATGAGCAAGCACTTCTTGGCCAACCACATGCACTTATAGCATGTGTGGTTGCTTTATGGCACCCAGCACTCCCTCTCCTCATGCATGCACCCCTCACACTTGTCAGCCCTGTGGATGTGCATCCAGGTGATTTCTGACATCACATTTTTAGGGTGAGCCATCACCCTGATGTTGTTGTCACTGTGTTCAGGGCCAGAGGACTCATTGCAGTTGATGGGCCATTGTATAATGCCCTTACCCTTCATCTTCTTGGGCACAGTAGTCATCATTGGCTATAAAAAATTACAATTAGCAAAATAAGAGCATTATAACTATAACTTACCCCTATGAATAGCTTGGTATATTTTCCCTAACAAAGCAATTATCTCTCCAGTTCACTGAAAATGTTCTCTGGCTTACCTTGAGTTTTCCCTCTGCTCCTGTTGTTTTCAACACCCCCATCATCTACACTGGTCTCATAGCCACCAACAGTCCCACTACTCCTGCTGTCACCCCTGTTGAAGTCCCCACTATTGCTGCTGCTGTTGCCTTCTCAGCTGCTGCATTCCTATCTGCTGCCTCCTTAGCAGCTTCCTTTGCTGCTAATGTCCAGCATCATTTCTCAGTCACAGCCTTTGTGCAGGCAATTGACTTGTCCTTCTCCCTCATAACACACTCAGCCTCCTCCCTCACAACCTGTGCCTTCCTATGTTTGTGCTCTTCTTTGCATGCTAAACATTCCCCTTTGGCTCAGAGACATGCAAGCTCAGCATTCTCCTCCTATTTGATGTGCAAGCAATCCTCCTTCAGTTGTTTCACTTCCTTGGTGCATATACATAGTTCTTCTGCCACTTGTCTTGCTTCCTCTACACATTTTCATTGTCTCTCTTCCAAAAGAGCCTGGCATTAAGCAATTTCAAATTGAGAAGACATTCTTGTGGAAATCAGGTGGTTGGGTGGTATTTTGGTGATGTTGGTTAAACTTTGGAATTTTAAACTTCAATTATGCTATCACAATCAATGCTAAATGCATTACAGTCACAACAACTCTCTGAGTGACTCAAGGGTTCATTGCTGAGGGGGAAATAATGTCATATTCCTATATGGCAATGCATGCCATCTCCAGACTGTTTACAATCAATCCTAACAATTTCTCAACTCTCAGCTCACCTCTGGTGTTTACTCAGGTTTAATCTGGTCTGTTTCCATTTTCATACTTACTTTGTTTCAGCCACACACTATACTTTTTGTAGCACATCTCTTCACATTAACATTCAATTGGTATTCCTTAGCCCTTGTCATATGCTCTCTCTCTCTTAACCCACTTACTTCTCCATTGCACTAGTATGATTATATTG
>JASFDF010000858.1:0-10914 GCA_036937115.1 Nidularia sp. FH-822889 | reverse complement strand
CATAAAAAAGAACCTTCCCAATGATTGGGATAATAGAGTCATCTGCATCAGCAAAGTCTGCAATGTTTAGATTATTCTCCTGTGCTTTGCCCCATAAATTTCCTCCAGTAGTTTGAGATGCACCTTGCAATTGTACTTGAGTATGAGGTGGACTCTCCATTTGGACATCTGATGTAATATAATTAATTTTACAAAAGCATATGTAGTTAAAAATAAGTAAAGTACCTTGATCAGTTAACACTTAGGCATAGTTGTTCTGATCATCCACATTAGCCACATGACCCAGACAAAGAGCAGTGGTGGACACTGCACCACTCTGGTCTGGGGCAGAAGAAACCAGAAAGGAAGAAGTACCAGTTACAAGAGCATGGGTGCTAGAGATAATGACAGCAGGGTGAACAACAGTGGGGTGGACAGTGATAATGCCAGTGGAGTGGGCACTTAAGGTTGTGTCAAAGCAATGGCAATGAGAATTGATGCAGTGCTAGTGTTGATGTCAATAATGGAGATGGTGCTGAGGGTGCTGGAGGTGGTGTTGAGAGCACTGGTATTGAGAGTTGACATGGTACCAATGTTGATGTTGGTGGTAGAGGTGGTGTTGAGGGTGCTGGAAGTGGTGCCAAGAGTGATGGTGTTGAGAGGTGATATAGTGCTAGTGTCAATGTTGGTGGTGGTGGTATTGATGGTGCTGGAGGTGGTGCTAAGAGCACTGGAGGTGGTGTCATGAGCAGTGGTGTCCAGAACATTGGAGGGGGTGCTGAGAGCATTGGAGGGGGTGCTGAGAGCATTAGAGGGGGTGCTGGAGTACTAAAGGTGGTGCCAAGGGCACTGGAGGTGAAGTTAAGAATGCTGGCATTGAGAGTTGACACTGTGCCAGTGCTGGTGATGATGACAGCAGCATGGGTGTTGCTGTTACTCATTGTTCTCAATGTTGCTGTCACTGCTGGTACTGCTATTGTTGCTGGTACTGACAGTCTTGCAGGGGATTGTTCAGGTGTTGTCCTCATCTTTGCTGTAACTGCTACTCCTGTTGGTGCTGGTGTCATCCTTCTTGTTCCCATTGCTGTCACTGCTAGTGCTGTTGCTGTTATTGCTGTCAGAGCTGCTGTCACTGTTGCTGTCATGGTCACTGCAGGGTGGTACTGCTATCACCACTGTTGCTGCCTGTGATGATAGTGTCATTACTGTCATCTGCTGTCAGCACATCCAAGTGTTGTGTATGTTGGCTATGGATGGAAACAGGGGGTGGCTGAATTGTGGTGGTGGTAGAGCAGGAGCATATTGGTAGTGCAACATCAAGCCCACTCTGTGCAAGCATGTGCTTGGTATGCCTATATAAGTCAGTGAGTGGGCTGGGAGGGAGGTGGAATGAAGTACTTACTGAAGTTCCTGAGAAGCTGCTTCTTCCTTCACTTTGTCTGCAGCATTTTTCAGGTTAGGGGTGGTTAGCACATACCTTGTACCCATTTCCCTCCTCTGCTTCTTCTGCTTCTGCTTCACCTTCTTCCCCTCCCTCTCTCCCTTTTCCCCCTTCCCCAGCTACTTGCCTCTGTTGTTGAAGTCACAGTCATTGTCATCAGGCTCATTGTTCTTCTGGTGCTTGTCCCCATGTTCATCCATGTTGGACCTCTTGCATTTTGAGGGGGAGGATCTCTGCACTGGCAGCCACTCCAGGGAGTGGGGAAGCTGGAGCAGGTGCTTACTGGTATTGATTAGAAGTTGGACAGTGGTGCAACAGGTGGTTGATGAGGTGGGATGATGGTAGTTGAACAGAAGGAAGGTGTGTGACATGGCAGGATATGTAGGAATTGCTGAGATGCTGAGACTCCAACATGTGTTAGTTTGTATGAGCCAGTTCCATTGGCATGTATAGCATAAGTTTCTTAATGCTATAAACAGCATGCTAGTGTAGTCATTAATTCATATGTTTAATAAGTAGTCTATGGGATTTGTCATGAATTTGCCTTTTCTTTTGGTGATTATTATTATCTTATCTTTTAGACTTATCACAGGGACATCTAATCTTGGGGATAACACATGGAAACTGCATGGATACCATGAGGCAACTGTGCCAATGAGGACAACACAAGGCTTTCTTTTTTTTATGATCAATTGTTATTCACATGCATGATACACATGTATATGACATATTATTTACATGCACAAGCCATGAGTAGTACATGCATAGTACATTTGTTAGGTAGTATTTAGTTACACAGTTTGTACTCAGAACCCCAGTCTTGAGCTGGTCATATCTCCACTTGCAATACAGTGATCACCCTTATTCCCTTATCCTCCTCTTTCCCTGAATGATTCAACAACCTCAACACTGCACTATTGGGTGTATTGTTTGTGTGTCTGACAGGATTGTGTGTTCAACCTCTGATGATGGAATTTTTTACTATCTATGTAAATAATAATAACTATTGTTAATTATAGTAATTCATGTGCACAGCTTAGTGATTGTTAAAATTGCTTGGAAATTGTTTTGAAACTGCTTGGAAATTGCTTGGACTTGGAACTGAGTAGTTCCATAGGTTCCAATAATTCTGCTCAGAATTTGGTTGGAAAATTTGAGGGTACTTCTTAACATTTGGCTTGCTATGTATATAAAAAATTCCAACCTAGATCCACACAGAATCTACCTGGTTCTGATCAGAACCACTTGGCATCTGTGGGGAACAGTAAAGACCTCTCAAAGCCTCAATAAATCTAATGCAAGAACTTGCATGTTTTTTACCATCCTGCTTTACAAAAGGATGTAAATTTCAGCTTAAATTACCAGGAAAAAGTTTGATTTTAGTGTTTTTGAACTGACAATTGTGAGGATGTTGTCAAGGAATTGTACCCAGGGCCTGTGCTGGGGGTGTGAGTTTTTTGAGGGTAGGGAAATTAATACCCATACCCATACCTATACCCCTGTGCAGGTTCCTGAACATTTTACAATTATTACTAGGAGGATCCAAAATCCTATGGGTTATAAGGGATTATGGGTTATGAAATCTATTGGTTATGAGTCAATTGTATCCCCCTTAATTGTCAATGAAATAGCTATGAAAATAAGACCATCAAATTTTATTGGAGCTACAGTGGGAACTTATTTTTGTGATTAGAGGTTATTCTTAGAAGTAGGCTATGCAGGCTAGCTCTATGTATAGAGACAGTAGAGACATCTTGGTACATCACCTCTCTTTAAACATAACTATTCTTCCACTGGTACTACCACAATGACCAGAATTCTAGACCTCCTGATCAAACTAATTCACTGCATCATAAACATACTTGCCAGTAAATGAAGTCTGACATCCCTGCAGCTTGTTTTTAAAAAATAAAGAACAACTTTGCCTTGTTTGCAAGCTCTTCAATGATGCCATTGAAGCACAAGTGCTAGCACTTTTTTTATGTGGTATTCCTGTCTATGATTTGTGAAGTGTGTCAAAGAGGATACTGTAATGCATGTTGTGCAATTCACCAAGACACTTTATATTGGTCCTGGCAATGGAATGGTGAAGGAAAACATATGTGATGGTAAATACCATATTTTTTATGAACACAGCTTGTGAATATCTACACTATGACTGTGTTAGATTACAAGAAGTTCTGGATGTAGACATTATTATCATTTGCTATAAAATATCTAAGCAATGTTTGGACTGTACAGTCAGTACTTAGTGGGCTGCAACACAGATCATCACTTACAATTAATTTTGTATATAGCTGGACAACCAAAGAAAACCTTTCTGTGCTTTTGCCGATTCTAAACAGTGGCCATGTAAATTTGATGAAAGGAATGATGGATGAAATTTATGCACCATCCTTGATAAGTGTGTTTCTTCCTTCTCTTACAGCAGAAACAAAAGTCACAATTGTAAGCTGCTGGGCAAAAATAGCCACATAACTGTTGCCATTTGTGATTTCTTTGAGCTGGGGCTAAGTAAATATTACTATTTCACTGTGAGGAGTTTTTAGTTTATGGTCCCTAATTTGCAGATGACAATTAGGGGGTAGCATGATATATTGCAGAATCCCAGGCAATGGTGTTGTTAATTTGTCTGCAAATCAGAGGATGGTTCTTTCACTCTTTACCAACCTTTCAAAAGAGATATCAGAAGAGCTCAGTTGAAAATTGTGTTGAAAATTTATGTACTTTGCTGATCTATAGAAGAAGTTCAACTGGTAGAGACAACATTCCAATAGAAATGGAAGGAATTAAAATATCTGAGGAAGGCTGTACTTTACACTCTCCCACAGGTCTATGTAGACTCTATGTATACTCTATATAACAGCACTTCTGGCATACATAATGTATGTTTATTGTACATAGAGTCTACATATACTGTACCTTGGTTAACTTCATCCAAAATAAATGAATTGCTGAACTATATGTACACCATATGGACACTGTACATAGAGTATATATAGACTTACTATCAAATATGACTGACATTTGAAGTGGTGCAGTGGTGCTTATACATATACTATATGTACACTGTATGTACACTATATATACAGTGCATATAGACTTACTATTACACATCACCAACATTCAAAGTGCTTATACATATACTATATGTATTATAATTTTATCAACAACTTTATTTTATCTACTTATTACTACAATATATATAAATGGATGAGGGTGATTTCTAGGAGGTAAGGGCAGTTTTGTAGTGATGGGATAGTTTTGGGGCAGTTGGGGCAATTTCAGCAACTTGACAATAGTGGATGGGACAATCATGTCATGGGTGGAGTGGTTGCTTGGTGGATAGGTTAATTGCAAGGTGATCGGTAGAGTGGTTGTCTGATACATGAAAAGATAACAGCCTTTTGTCCCTGAGTTTCTTAGTCAGTAAGGATCCTTTTTAGTCAGCAAGTTACTTATGATGAAAATGGGTGGCAGAGGCAAAGCTGACACCATGGGATTTGGGCAGGGATTTGGGGGCTGTTGCCCCCAAAAAGCCATGACCTGTGCTGTATCCTGCCAGTGTTGGGAGTGGAGTGATCTTCATGCAGGCTGTAAGCATGGGTCTAAGGCTTGTATGACAAGTGGGGTGATTTTCATGGGCTGTGGGGTGTTTTCATGGATAGGAGGTGATTTTTATGAGCAGTGGGGGTGTGTTCATGGACAAAGGGTGGTTTTCATGAACATGTGGCTATTTTTGCAGATGTAGAGTGGCTTTCACAGGTGGTGGGGCTATTCATGGGTGGTCAGGGTGTATTTGCAGGTGGTAAGGGTGTGTTTGCAAACATGGGGTGGCTTTTGTGAGTGGTGGGGTGGCTTTTGCAGGTGGTGAAAGACATGTCATGAATGTGGGGTAGTTTTCACAGGTTTTGAGGTGGCTTATATAGGTGGTGATGGTGTTTTTGCAGACCTGGGCAGTACTTTACACTCCCACACCATTCCCAAGGGATTTCCTAGGGAATGGAGGATTCCCTAGGGAATGGAGGATTCCTAGGAGATTTCTATGGAATGAAGGGAATATCTTCCTTGAGGCTACTATAGAAGTATCTATTCCTCTCTTATTCTTATCTCATTCCCTCACTGTTTTCTCTTGTTTTCAAGGAATAGAATAAATTTGGACTGGACTATTAAAAGTCACATAATGCAACACATCATACATGAGTAAATTTTATTACTGTGTGACAGAATACTTAATTATATTAATTTTTTATTATTGTGGGAAATTTCTAAAAATAGAATATTAGGCTAAATGATAGTCACTGTCTGGGTGATGCCATATATAGTAAAACTACACTGTAAAACCTCTTTCCCATTGAGAAAAATACAAAATACTTTCCAAATATTGACTCTTTTTGTTAAATGGCTCATGTCAATTTAAGTCATAATAAATTTAACCTAGCTTTTTTCAGTATAGCAGACTTGTTCTATATTTTATTTTTAGAAAAGAATTATATTCTATAATACAGTAAGATCTTTTCCACTCTAACAGTCAAGGAATTAAATTCCTGAGTTATTAGCATGAGAATTCTTCTAAAAATAGAACATTAACTAATTCTTAACTACTGTTCAGATAAACTTGTCTATGGCAAAATTTTATTATTAAACTATTTTTGTTGAGAAAATACAAAATATTCTTCAAACATTTACTCTTTTGTGGTAAAAACAGCTTGTATCAATTTATACCAAAAAATACACATAAGACAGCTATCTTTACAATAATTGTATATTGTAATATATCATATAATTACTATACTTGATTACTATAATTAATCTAAAAAGAGATAATAAATTGAAGTTAATTGCAGTAATTTAAAAAAGTATATATTTTTGAGTTTTTCTAATAGGGATAGGATGACTAAACAAGGGCTATTATTTAGCTAGTATTTTATTTTAGAAATTTCCGATGCTAACAAATCAGAAATTTAATTCCTTAATTTTTAGTGTGAGAAAAATACTGTTGTATTATATATATAATTCTTGTCCAAAAATAGAATATAGAACAAATCTGCTATGCTGAAAAAGCTAGATTAAATTTATTGCAATTTAAGTCAATATGAGCAATTTAACAAAAAGAGTCAATATTGGAAAGTATTTTGCATTTTTCTCATTTCAAATTTCATTCCACACCTCCCATTCCCTGGGATTCCCCTAGGATTTCTATAGGAAGCATGGGGACAGTAAAGACCTCAACCTGGGGTGGCTTTTGTGGGTAGTGGGACAGCTTTTGCAGGTGGTGGAGGTATTTTCAGGAATGTGGGGTGGCTTTCAGGAATGCAGAGCTGTTGTTGCAGGTGGTAGGGATGTGTTTGCAGACATGGGGAATTGCTTTCACAGACCTGGGGTTGTTTTTGCAAGCAGTGGAGGTGCATTCACAGATGTAGAGTGGTTTTATGGGGTGTGGGGTGTTCACAGAGGTGAGGCAGTGAGGGGTGTGTTCATGGTTGTAGGGCTGTTATTGCAGACATGGAGTGGTTTTTGCAGATGTGGGGCCACTTTTGCAGGTGTTGGAGGTGTGTTTGTGGACTTGACACAGTTTTCATGAGCAGTGGAGGTGTTGGTGGATGTGGGGTGGTTTTTGCAGGTGGTAGGGCTGTTTTCACTGTTTTGGGCAGTTTTGTGGTCATAGGCCAGTTTTTGTCAGTGATGGTGCAGTGGTGCTCTGCATAGATATATGTAGTGCCTTAGTAGTGGTAACTCTCTCCTTGTGGAACATATACTCTACATAGAGTCTACATAGAGTATATATGAACTGGATATAGTATATGTATAGTCTATGTAGACAGGTGGGGGAGTGTCATGACCTCACCTCTTTGGCACTCCTGAGTGTGTCACTCAAGGTCCTGTATGCCTGCTGCTGTGCTATGTCAAGGGCACTGCCATGCAGGGTGAAGCTGCAATTGAAGAGAGCACTTTTCTGTTGATGGGGGACATGAAATAAGCTAAGTGATATCCTGCATGAGCTCTAGGTTTGTGATGATTAACACTGCAAGCACCAAAATTGCCATACACTCCCTTTCACTCACTCACCTCTCCAATCATGCCCTTTGCCCTGCTCTCCTGCTCCTTCTGTACTGTTGCCTCCATGTTCATTTGATCCTGAGTCTGCCCTTCCATTGTCCACATCATTCACCATGGCTGCTGCCTCATTTAATTATAGAAAGTACCTGCTATGTAGTATACACCTTATTCTAGAATATTCCAGTCTGATGTAATGGACTTGAGCAATTTTCAATCTATTTTTTGAACCAATATTTTGATTTTCAGGGTTTCTGGGGAACTTTTTGTGAGAACTGTCACAATAGAAAGCCTTGGTGCTTTTGTGGCTAAGTCCTGATAGATGAAATTGAGCAGAGACCAAATAATGCTAGGGGTGCCAACAAAAAAATGGCATTGTAAAAATTGAATTTTCATTCAATTTTGACATTTTCTGGACAAGAGTGACTCACAGTAGCCAATTTTCATTCATTTTTTGTTTCAATTTTAGTTCATTGTTACTTCCAACTCATTTCATTTGGCAGCAAAATTGAAGTAAAATTGAACTCAAAAATGAGTCAAAATTGAGTCAAAATTGCTACTGTGAGATACCCTAATATGAGGATTTTAGGCAGATCTGTTGTCAGATCTGTGTAGTATTTTCTATTCCTGATGCTATTGTTAAACAGATGTTCCATCCTGGTGCTGTTATGACACATCTTCCTTATGTTGAATGGTTCTCAAAGTTTCCTTGTATGCTAGATCCTCATCACAGACTTTATAAATTGTCTCGATGCATAGCTTCAGATTAATCTTGCCCCTCCAGCATTATTCCTATTGCCAACATATTTCGAAGCATACATCTCTTCCCAAAATTTGGGCCTGTTGCACCTGCAGTTTGGACCAGTAGTAATGTGCTTGAACTTTGCAAACATTTCTACCTGAACAATTTTACAGATAAATACCTATATCATGACTTGTTTTAATTGCCTGAAATTATCTAGTATCACATGGAACTATATGCAATTTTTACCATTTTTTTATTAGTCACTGAAATTTTAGTGATCCTCATCTGGTATTACTGACTTCACACAATTGCCACAATTCCTATAAGATTCTGAATTTGGGTATTTCCTGATGCTTTTCCTCTAGTTTAATTTGCTAAGAGATATTGAGGCATATGATTATGCTTTTGCTTTTTGTAGGCTTTGCTTGGATACCAGTCCACATTGAGATGTTACAGTGTATTATATGATGTGGTCCAGCAAACACGTACAGTGTGCCATATAATATGGGTTCAGCAAATTTGCTGAACCAGTGAATAGCATATAGATATATTAGGTAGTATACACTGTGTGACATGATATAGTGCAGCAAATTTGCTGGAGCTCCTACATAGCTACTATGGGTTCATGGGCATTGCTGATGTGCAAGGATTGGCACTCCATGGCACTTAAGGTAGGGGGTTGCATTGATGCATTGTATACAGTAGGTAGTATACAGTACAGTACAGATGTCTGCTGCAAAAGAACTTGACAAAATAGGGTCCCTGCAAAAGTAAGCAGGCAATCCAGATGCCTGACATTATTTCAGCAATGCTGATAATTAAAAACCTGGATTTCTGATGAATAAATTGAAAGTTAAAATTTGCATAGAAATTTTAAACCAGCACAGAGCCCACAAGACATGTTGCTTGCAAATCTGGATTGGCATTGCTGATTCTAATAAAATCAGGTTGAGTATTACTTACATACAATCATATTGAAAAAATTTAATAGTCTGATTATGCAATAGAGGGATGAGAAAGCTAAATTTTCCTTCACATATGGTGACAATATACATAAAGCTGATTTTTCTCGGCATCGGCATCAACTTTGGCTTTAGCATCATACTCTGCATCTGAAATGTTCATTGATGTATAAGTCTGTAATGTCAATTCCTTCAAATTGGATCCAGAGTGCCAATATCCAAATGGCTGATAGGTCTATCAGCAGTGCCAATTTGCATGGGTTGGAGCATCTTGGCACTTAAAATTGGGGCTGTATCAACTAATATACCAGTTTATAAGTGCATATCTAAAATCATGGTACATGCATGATAAATTAAAATGTTCGATTGTAAAACCCTAATTGGAGGACATAGCCCCTTCCTCAAACCATTCAGTCTCAAGAAAGCCAAAATCCAGTGCACTATATTGATGTTGAGAAATTTGATGTTGAGAAAGGGTTGTTTTTGACAGAAGGCTCAGTTCCGATCCAGACACCTCAGCTTCTTCTTCCTCATCAGTATCTCCCTCATTGGCATCAGCATTCTCATCAGCATCAGCATCATGCTCATCGGCACTCTCATTGGCATTGGCATCCTCATCAGCACCGGCAGCATCATTGGCAGATGAACCAAAGTTACCAAGCCAGGCATCTGCTGCTTTGTTGAGCCAGGAGATGGAATTTGTAGGAGTCAAGTGATCTACAATGTTTTCACCTTCCACATTATAGGCAGTCCACAAATTCACAGCAACTTCTGCCATATTTGCAGGATCAGTATCAACATTGCCCTCCACCAGTGAGCTGGCATTAGCAAGTGGTGAGCAGGAATTGGCAAGTGGAGAGTTGGCATTGGCAAGTGGTGAGCAGGCATTGGCAAGTGGCAAGTCAGCATTGGCAAGTGGTGAGCCAGCATCAGAAGAGTTGTCAGCAAGCCACATGGAGGCAGCAGTGCCTGCAGAGAAAGAATGGTAAGAAGGATTGGAATTGCCTGCAGTGCCAGCACTGCTACTCCCCACCCTTGCCATTGGAATATTGCAAGGAAGTGAGTGTGAGTTAGCATTGGCATTGTCATGGGCAAGCCACATGGATGTAGCAGCCTGCACTGAGAACGATATGTGGGAGGATATTGTGGAATGATTTGAAGAGGAAGGAGTGAGCTGATGAGACCTAAAGTGCTCTGGATGCTGCAGATCAGTGGAAGGAGGAGTGATGTGAGCATCAGCTGGGATCAAGCTATATTCAGCAGTGCTAGCTGGTAAACTGGCAGTGCCTACATATTCCCCCAGGAATTTTCCATGCTTGAGGGTTGTATCATACCCAGATCGAATATGTAACTTGCTGACATGTCGAAGACCTAGAATGTCTTCTCAGGTGAGACTCTCACCCCAGGTCCATTTATGAGATGACACTGACATATTCTGAAGCTTTTGGAGGGTTTCAGAAGCCTGCTGGGCAATGTGCCAACTCAATTTGACTGTTTGGGATCCAGGACCTGGGAGGTTAGCTGGAATAGATGCTGATGCCAATGTCAATGCCAATGCCAATGCCATGGAATCTGTTTCCTTCAAAATGGCTGTCTCATGCAGCAGGAAGAAGCCTGCTGTTTGATGGGAGGTAACATGATGTTCATTGGCTAAAGATACAAGCATTGCAGCTGCAAAATCTTTCACTTTCTTGAGCTCACCCAGGAGATCAGTTGCAAGGGAGCAGTAA
>JASFDF010000857.1:0-10921 GCA_036937115.1 Nidularia sp. FH-822889 | reverse complement strand
ACCAATCTCAGGTACTCTTGCAAAGCTGGCAGCCCAGGGCTCAACTCCAGCTCTCCAGTCTTTACAATAGTGAGTGCATTTGGTATTATAACCAATTATATTTGCACAAAACAAGGGTGGCTGAACACATGCCATATTATCGCAGTTGTCGAGCAGTGTTTGGGGTTGCTGCAGGTGGTTTCGCAGATGGTGGGGCACTTGGGGTGGTGGTAGGGGTGCGTTTGGGGGATCTTGCAGTTGTACAGCAGCCTGCAGCAGTGCTGGGGATGCTGGGGGCAGTTTTGCATATGGTGGGGTGCTCCCAGTGGTGGTAAGGGAGCATTCAGGGGGTGTCACAGTCATCGGGTAGCATTCAGGATGCTGGAGGCAGGGGGTGCTGCAGGCAGCTTCACAGGTGGTGGGGTGCTTCTGGATATGGAAGAGTGCATTCGGGGAGTGTTGAGGTCGCTGGGCATTTGGAGGTGGTGGTGGTGCTGCAGGTGGTTTTGCAGTCATTGGGCAGCTTTTGTGGCTGGTTGGGGTGCTGGGGATAGAGTCAGACTTATTGGTGGGTGGTGGGGGTGGTAATGTGAGGCTTTCATGGCTGTGGGGTGGTTTTCATGCAGGTGGTGGGGGTTCTGGGGGTGGTGTCATGCAGCTTGCACAATCATGGGGCAGCTTTCAAGAGTGGTGAGACGCTTCCAGTTGTAGTAAGTATATTTCAGCGCCATAATGTGTATTATTACACACCTTTGCCCAGCTACTCTTGCCACATGGCCAAACTGCCAGTGTTGCTGTCATCGTCATCACTGGTATCATTGTTGTTGTTGCTTGTGTTGTTGTGTTCATCACTGTCGTAGTTGTAGTTGTAGTAGCTGTCGTTTGCATTGTCATTGTTGTTGTTGCCATTGTTGTTGTTGTCATTGTTGTCCATGTCAGCAGAGGCATGCTCGAGGACCTGAGAAAGGGGATGATATGGTGCTGGAGATAGAATCGCACCACCAAGCACATGCCCAGCAGTATGACTGTTAATGCCGACAAAGGTGTATGTGTGCAGACTTGCATTGGGTAATGCATGGGGTGAAGTGTATGAAGCATGTGAACTAATAGTACATAGTGTATATACTCTATAGTAATATAATTGCTGCAATAGACTAGTTGGATTAGCGCTATAGGTATTGTATTATAATTGTATCTATGAATAGGTTGCAGGTTCAATCCTCATTGGATGTAATCATTTTCTATTATATATATAGAAAGAATAAGAATAATGGCTCATTCCATGGATGTTCCTGGTGGATTCTGGCAGAATATTCTGTCTATATTCCATGTAAATTCTGCTTATTGCGGAATCAACACAGAATGGACCTGGAATGGACTAGGAATAATACTAGCATAAAATTGTGGTTTCATTCCTTTACACTTCCCCCGGAAATTCCACGGAAATTCCAAGGAAATTCCGTGGATTCCGCAGATTCCTCCTGGAATCCTGCAGGAATGCAGGGGGGAGTGTAAAGACCTCATCCTTGCTGCACCGAACAGGTGGATCCATCCTCCAACGTAATGCTCGTAGGATTTAATATATTGGTGAGATTCCATAACGAAGCGCAATGCTAGGATTAGTCTTCGTTTGATACATTTAGGAAAGGCGGACCTGAACATTATTGTGTTATCATTTATATAGATATCGGATAATTAGTCGCAACATGATAGGTACGCAAACTGATGTGGACCTGCGTAACTATTGAATCCTCGTCACTCATCCGAGTCCATAAAAACATATTCTCTTCTGAATGTAAATTTTGAGTTATCGATCCAGCGTCGTTAGCAAGCAAGTGTAAATTTGATATGCGAGAGTCTTACCACAGCCAATGCCATCGGTCCTAATGATGACAATACGACTTCCATTTATGTATCCATGATAAGGGATCTATGATGCAGGCAGAGAGGAGAGCGGGTGCAACGTGAATTATCCAGCCACTTCTGTGATCTGTAGTTTCTCTCCGCCCGTCAGGTCAGCTACGGCAGCGGTGGCGGCCCACATTCATTATCCCAGGGCACGCAAGCGGCGTCTTCTCTGCATACCCGCGAGCATAAACTCTTTCAATCCAAGAGAACCGCAATGAATTGACTATTGACAGTCCTGACGGCGACGACTCGAATGGCAGCCATGGGCCCATGTCATTGGACATGCAACAGGAGAAGAGAGGAGAGGATGGTGGGAGAGAACCTTGGTATACGGAGTGCTACAAGGTCCTAGTGACAATGACTCAGCACCAGCACTTGGAACGTGCTGTAGGACCTGCAACACAAGTGGAGAGCAGGAATGTATATACCCAACTTCTTCCATGATTCGCACTTCTGCATGCCCTTTACCGCAGTTGTATTCTTAGTCCGGGGTACAAGGCCAATATCTCCTAGCACAAGCGTGAGCAAGAGCGCTCTACCTTGAACTTTACGAGAACCTTGACATATGTACTGCTACCCAGGGATGGAGATAGCTTGAATTGGAGCTGCAGGCCATGTCATTGGATCTGCCACACCAGCAGAGAGCGGTGGGGGAGAATGGGGAAGAGGAGATGCACTGGAGCACTCGGTTCCTTCTGCAATCTGCAGTGCTCTTCCCTGTGCCGCGACTCAGCTACGTGCATAATCCCACGGTACTCGTTAACATTACTGCATCCAAGCACAAGAGCTCTCCCTCGGATATATCAAACTTTTGACGTATGGATGGCTTCCAGTCCTGGAAATGATGAGCCACAACTTGGGCCTGTTATTAGTGTAGAGAGGACACAGGCGGGTGGAGGCATGCAGGTACAATGCGGGGTACGCTCATTGCTCATATCCTGGCCTCCCCGGTGCATAAATGGAGCAGGGCTACGGGTGTCCTCGTTTTGTCACTTCTCTCCCTGCTCTTTGCCTCAACCGTGTTTATGACCACATTCCGCCTGGGGTGTGCGTTAAGCACCAAATTCTCCCTTGCACAAGAATACACCCTGCTGGGGTAGGTGGGTCCTCGTTTCGTCACCCATGTAATGCTCTGTCTCTACATCCACTGGTCGTGCATACATGTTCAGCTTCTACAATCATAGTCCCAATCCGCAGCTGAACGTTGTGTTTCGACAAGGATGGCCTCTGCCCAGCCTGTGACTCTACGTGCTACCTCCAGCCTGCTACACCTAACCCGGCACCCATTTCGTGAATCGCGACGCACAAAATATCCCATTCGCTTGCCATGAATCAGAAGGACAGGCTGCCGCTAGCGACCAGGAAACGAGTAGGACTGTGCAGTGGTATTGACTGGCAACTGCAAACTGGGGCTGGGGTGCTAGCAGCTGAGAGTCAGAGATGTGTACGAGTACGAGGGAGGATGCAAGGAACTACAAATGGTGACTCGGAAAAGGGTATGTGTCGAGAGTGAGTGGAGGATTAGGTCTCCACAATTGGAAAAGACGTATCACAGCCTAGAGAGATTGAGCCCCCCATGACAGCGAGAGCGAGAATGAAGATCAGGGAATTGCCTTGCGCTTCCGACCCAGGGAGTTATCATGAGGAAGACATGAAGAAAGGTAGGGTATAATGCGCAGGGGGCCTGCAGCTTCCCATGTGCGGAGAACTAGGCGACGACGTGATGAGCAGTGGACAGAACACTCCCACGGTGATCTCCTGACAGATGATACAAGCTAAGCGCCAAACAACACAGCCGATGTCGATATCAATCGATAGCGATCATTTCTTTCTTGCCCCCAACCTATTATTCTCGCCTCTCTCGACATCGCAGCCCATCGAACTACTTGCCTTTACTCCGACACAATGGCTATCGTTGCCGCTCTCCAAAATGCTCATAACAATCAACTGTATAACAGCACTGTTAACAACGTCGGCGGAAACTTGACGGTGAACCAGTCCTGTGAGAATTCAGTGCCCTGGAATCGAGTAGGAAATAGCTTGATGATTTAACTTTCTAACTGTCATTGCTCTTGCCAGCTGAAGACAAGTCAAAGAAGATCTTCGACTGGTTAGATGCTCCGAATCCTAGTCACGCTTATATCAATGCGCGAGAATTGCACTGTGAGGGCACTGGCTCTTGGTTGTTAGATAGGCCAGAATTCAGTCGGTGGAAGAAAAATGCTGGAGTGCCGCTGTTCATCTATGGATTGCGTATAAATCTATTTGCCAAATATTCCAGGCAACCACTGATCTATTGATACAGCTGGATGTGGCAAAACTGTCTTATGGTGAGCCTCTTCAAGTGCAACAACATGATTCACATTTTATCACATGATTCCAGCTCCACAATTATTAAGGATGTGCAGGACTACTGCAGGGAGACTAGCCCCACTTCTGGATATGCATATTTCTTCTTTGATGGGCGGAATTCCCAGGATGAGTTTCAGCTTCATAACAAGTTCATCCGGTCCCTTATCTGGCAATTCTCAGTGACTTGTTATCCCACAATACCATCTCCTCTAAAACACCTTTATAGAAAGGGTCATCAGCAGCCTGTGCTTCAAGATCTTGAGGATACACTTCTACAGATCATAAAAGACTTGGAGAACACTTTCATTATCATTGATTCTCTGGATGAATGCACTCAATGGGAGCTTCTCTCAAAATGGATCAGAAAAATTGGTCAAATACTAGATGGAAAGCTGCACCTCCTTGCAACTAGCAGACCAAACCACAACATTATGGACTTTGTGAAAATGCTTGAGCATTTTGAAATTTATATGGAGAAGAAGCTTGTCTCACAGGACATTGGTGCCTATGTGGCTATTGCAAGTAAGGAAAACATAATTTTGAAAGAATTGCCACCAGAGGTTATAAATCAGGTTGTTGACAATGCTGATGGAATGTAAGCATATTTTAGTTCTAGTGATAAATAATACTGAAGCTTGGTCAGGTTCTGTTTAATCAAATATCGCCTTGAAGGATTGAAATATTGTTGCTCAATGTATGAGATCAAAGAATACATGAAGGACCTCCCCAAGGACTTGGACCAAATGTACTACCAAATACTGTCAAAGCTTGATTCAAGTTGGCTACAAAGAGTACTTCTAATCTTGCAGTGGCTGGCATTCTCTGCTTGTCCTTTGGAAGTGGAGGAAGTTGCAGAAGTGGTGGCTGTTAACTTTCCTGATGAAGGCAAACCATATTTTGATCCTGCTCGTCGATTATTTAATCCAAGTATGGTACTGGTTATTTGTGGAGATTTTGTAACACTGTCACAAGGTATGTCCTGTACTGTTATATTTTTAACATAATAACTGATCAATAAAAAAGGTCAAGTAAAGCTATCTCACTTGTCTGTAAAGGAGTACTTGACCTCTAGACGCCGTCAACAAGAGTCATCAACATTCTACTCTAATACCTCTCTGGCTCACTCAGTTATAACCCAAACATGCTTGGCTTATCTGCTACAATTCACTGGCTATCCAATAATCAATATAAAGACAGACACTGCATTTCCACTTGCTGAATATGCAGCTAAATACTGGTTTGTTCATGCTAAATCTGTTGAAGATATTGAAACTAGAAATGGAGTGGACCAGCTAGTAATGTCACTCTTGGAGTCAAAAGAGACATATTCACTATGGCTTGATTTAGAAGATCCAGATAATAGTGAAGAGCTATGTTGGAACAAGAATACTGACCATGAGAAGCCTTTGCCACTATACTATACATCACTGCTTGGGCTTCAACAAGCATTAGTAACATTGCTTGAGAAAGGAGCTGATACCAATGCTCAAGGGGGAGGCTATGGCAATGCTCTGCAGGCAGCTGCCACAAAAGGCTATGTGAACATTGCCAAGCTGTTGCTAGAGAAAGGAGCTGATACCAATACTCAAGGGGGAGAATATGGTAATGCTCTGCAGGCAGCCTCAAGAAATGGCCATGTGGACATTGCCAAGCTGTTGCTTGAGAAAGGAGCTGATCCCAATGCTCAAGGGGGAGAATATGGTAATGCTCTGCTGGCAGCCTTAGAAAATGACCATGTGAATATTGCCAAGCTGTTGCTTGAAAAAGGAGCTGATCCCAATATTGAGAAAGGAGCTGATCGCAATGCTCAATGGAAATTCTATGGCAATGCCCTGCAAGCAGCCTCAATGAATGGCCATGTGGACATTGCTAAGCTGTTGCTTGAGAAAGGAGCTGATCCCAATGCTCAAAGAGGAAAATATGGGTATGCTCTGCAAGCAGCCTCAATGGAAGGCCATGTGGACATTGCCAAACTGTTGCTTGAGAAAGGAGCTGATCTTAATGCTCAAGGAGGAGAATATGGTAATGCTCTGCAGGCAGCCTCAATGAATAGCCATGTGAAAATTGCCAGGCTGTTGCTTGAGAAAGGAGCTGATCCTGATGCTCAAGGTGGATTCTATGGTAATGCTCTGCAGGCAGCCTTACAAAATGACCATGTGAACATTGCCAAGCTGTTGCTTGAGAAAGGAGCTGATCCCAATGCTCAAGGTGGAGAATATGTTGATGATGATGTATGCATATTCTATGGCAATGCTCTGGAAACAGCCTCAATGAAAGGCCATGTGGACATTGCCAAGCTGTTGCTTGAGAAAGGAGCTGATCCCAATGCTCAAGGGGGAGAATATGGTAATGCTCTGCAGGCAGCCTCAATGAATGGCCATGTGAAAATTGCCAGGCTGTTGCTTGAGAAAGGAGCTGATCCTGATGCTCAAGGGGGAGAATATGGTAATGCTCTGCAGGCAGCCTTACAAAATGACCATGTGAACATTGCCAAGCTGTTGCTTGAGAAAGGAGCTGATCCCAATCTTGAGCAAGGAGCTGACCTTAATGCTAAATGGAGATTCTATGGCAATGCTCTGCAAGCAGCCTCATTGAATGGCCATGTGGACATTGCTAAGCTGTTGCTTGAGAAAGGAGCTGATCCCAATGCTCAAAGAGGAAAATATGGGTATGCTCTGCAAGCAGCCTCAATGAAAGGCAATGTGGACATTGCCAAGCTGTTGCTTGAGAAAGGAGCTGATCCCAATGCTCAAGGAGGAGAATATGGTAATGCTCTGCAGGCAGCCTCAATGAATGGCCATGTGAAAATTGCCAGGCTGTTGCTTGAGAAAGGAGCTGATCCTGATGCTCAAGGGGGAGAATATGGTAATGCTCTGCAGGCAGCCCTAGAAAATGACCATGTAAACATTGCCAAGCTGTTGCTTGAGAAAGGAGATGATCCCAATGTTCAGGGGAGAATCTATGATAATGCCCTGCAAGCAGCCTCAATGAAAGGCCATGTGGACATTGCCAAGCTGTTGCTTGAGAAAGGAGCTGATCCCAATGCTCAAGGTGGATTCTATGGTAATGCTCTGCAAGCAGCCTCAATGAATGGCCATGTGAACATTGCCAAGTTGTTACTTGAGAAAGGAGCTGATCCTAATGCTCAAGGGGGAAAAGATAGTAATGCTCTGCTGGCAGCCTTAAAAAATAACCATGTGGACATTGTTAAGCTGTTGCTTGAGAAAGGAGCTGATCCAAATGCTGAAGAGAGAATCTATGGTAATGTTCTGCAGGCAGCCTCAAGAAATGGCCTTGTGGACATTGCCAAGCTGTTGCTTGAGAAAGGAGCTGATCCCAATGCTCAAGGAGGAGAATATGGTAATGCTCTGCAGGCAGCCCTACAAAATAACCATGTGAACATTGCCAAGCTGTTGCTTGAGAAAGGAGCTGAACCCAATGCTCCAGGTGGATTCTATGGTAATGCTCTGCAGGCAGCCTCAATGAAAGGCCATGTGGACATTGCCATGCTATTGCTTGAGAAAGGAGCTGATCCCAATGCTCAAGGAGGACAATATGGTAATGCTCTGCAAGCAGCTTCAATGAATGACCATGTGAACATTGCCAAGCTGTTGCTTGAGATAGGAGCTGAACCCAATGCTCAAGGGGGAAAATATTGTAATGCTCTGCTTGCAGCCTTAGAAAATGACCATGTGAATATTGCAAAGCTGTTGCTTGAGAAAGGTGCTGATCCCAATGCTCAAGGAGGAAAATATGGTAATGCTCTGCAAGCAGCCTCAGTGATTGGCCATGTGGACATTGCTAAGCTGTTGCTTGCAGAAGGTGCTGATCCCAATGCTCAAGGGGGAAAATATCATAATGCTCTGCAAGCAGCCTCAAGGAAAGGCCATGTGAACATTGCTAAGCTGTTGCTTGCAAAAGGAGCTGATCCCAATGCTCAAGGGGGAAGATATGGTAATGCTCTGCAAGCAGCCTCAATGAATGGCCATGTGGACATTGCTAAGGTATTACTTGCAAAAGGTGCTGATCCCAATGCTCAAGAAGAAAAATATGGTATTGCTCTGCTAGCAGTCTCAATGAATAGCATTGAGGACATTGTCAAGCTGTTGGTTAGGAATGAAGTTGGTATCAATGATCTAGGGGAAATTTATGGCAATGCTCTGCAAGCAGCCTCATTGAATGGCCATGTGGATATTGCCAAGCTGTTGCTTGAGAAAGGAGCTGATCTCAATGCTCAAGCCGGATTGTATGGTAATGCTCTGCAAGCAGCCTTAAAAAATAACCATGTGAACATTGCCAAGCTGTTGCTTGAGAAAGGAACTGATCCCAATTCTCAAGGTGGATTATATGGTAATGCTCTGCAAGCAGCCTCAATGAAAGGCCATGTAGACATTGCCAAGCTGTTGCTTGAGATAGGAGCTGAACCCAATGCTCAAGGGGGAAAATATTGTAATGCTCTGCTTGCAGCCTTAGAAAATGACCATGTGAATATTGCAAAGCTGTTGCTTGAGAAAGGTGCTGATCCCAATGCTCAAGGGGGAGAATATGGTAATGCTCTGCAGGCAGCCCTAAAAAATGACCATGTGAACATTGCCAAGCTGTTGCTTGAGAAAGGAGCTGATCCCAATGCTCAATGGAGATTCTATGGCAATGCTCTGCTAGCAGCCTCAATGAAAGGCCATGTGGATATTGCTAAGCTGTTGCTTGATAAAGGAGCTGATCCCAATGCTCAAGGGGGAGAATATGGTAATGCTCTACAAGCAGCCTCAATGAATTGCCATGTGAACATTGCTAAGCTGTTGCTTGCAAAAGGTGCTGATCCCAATGCTCAAGGGGGAGAATATGGCAATGCTCTACAAGCAGCATCAATGAATGGCCATGTGAGCATTGCTAAGCTGTTGCTTGCAAAAGGAGCTGATCCCAATGATCATGGGGGAAAATATGGTAGTGCTCTGCAAGGAGCCTCAATGAAAGGCCATGTGAACATTGCTAAGCTGTTGCTTGCAAAAGGAGCTGATCCCAATGATCAAGGGGGACAATATGGTAGTGCTCTGCAAGCAGCCTCAATGAATGGCCATGTGGACATTGCTAAGCTGTTACTTGCAAAAGGAGCTGATCCCAATGCAAAAGGAGCTGATCCCAATGCTCAAGGGAGAAAATATGGTAATGCTCTGCAAGCAGCCTCAATGAATGGCCATGTAAACATTGCCAAGCTGTTGCTTGAGAAAGGAGCTGATCCCAATGCCCAAGGGGGAGAATATGGTAATGCTCTGCAAGCAGCCTCAATGAATGACCATGTGGACATTGCCAAGCTGTTGCTTGAGAAAGGAGCTGATCCCAATGGTCAAGAGGAAGAATATGGTGAGATGTTGCTTGAGAAAGGAGCTGATCCCAATGCTCAAGGCAGATTCTATGGTAATGCTCTGCAAGTAGCCTCAATGAAAGGCCATGTAGACATTGCCAAGCTGTTGCTTGAGATAGGAGCTGATCCCAATGCTCAAGGGGGAAAATATTGTAATGCTCTGCTGGCAGCCTTAGAAAATGACCATGTGAATATTGCAAAGCTGTTGCTTGAGAAAGGTGCTGATTTCAATGCTCAAGGGGGAGAATATGGTAATGCTCTGCAGGCAGCCCTAAAAAATAACCATGTGAACATTGCCAAGCTGTTGCTTGAGAAAGGAGCTGATCCCAATGCTCAAGTGGGAGAATATGGTAATGCTCTGCAGTCAGCCATACAAAATGACCATGTAGACATTGCCAAGCTGTTGCTTGAGAAAGGAGTTGATCCCAATGCTCAAGGCGGATTCTATGGTAATGCTCTGCAAGCAGCCTCAATGAAAGGCTATGTAGACATTGCCAAGCTGTTGCTTGAGAAAGGAGTTGATCCCAATGCTCAAGGCGGATTCTATGGTAATGCTCTGCAAGCAGCCTCAATGAAAGGCTATGTAGACATTGCCAAGCTGTTGCTTGAGATAGGAGCTGATCCCAATGCTCAAGGGGGAAAATATTGTAATGCTCTGCTGGCAGCCTTAGAAAATGACCATGTGAATATTGCAAAGCTGTTGCTTGAGAAAGGTGCTGATCCCAATGCTCAAGGGGGAGAATATGGTAATGCTCTGCAGGCAGCCCTGCAAAATGACCATGTGAACATTGCCAAGCTGTTGCTTGAGAAAGGAGCTGATCCCAATGCTCAAGGAGGAGAATATGGCAATGCTCTGCAAGCAGCCTCAATGAAAGGCCATGTGGACATTGCCAAGCTGTTGCTTGAGAAAGGAGCTGATCCCAATGCTCAAGGGGGAAAATATGGTAATGCTCTGCAAGCAGCCTCAAAGAAAGGCCATGTGAACATTGCTAAGCTGTTGCTTGCAAAAGGAGCTGATCCCAATGCTCAAGGGGGAAGAAATGGTAATGCTCTGCAAGCAGCCTCAATCAATGGCCATGTGGACATTGCTAAGGTGTTGCTTGCAAAAGGAGCTGATCCCAATGCTCAAGAGGATAAATATGGTATTGCTCTGCTAGCAGCCTCAATGAATAACCTTGAGGACATTATCAATCTGTTGGTTAAGCAAGAAGTTGATCTTGATGATGAAGAGCAATTTTATGGCAATGCTCTGCAAGCAGCCTCAATTAGTGGCCATGTGGACATTGCCAAGCTGTTGCTTGAGAAAGGAGCTGATCTCAA
>JASFDF010000856.1:0-10926 GCA_036937115.1 Nidularia sp. FH-822889 | reverse complement strand
CAACGAACTTGAGAGGTAGTGACCAGTCTATAGGGTGGTAAAAACGATTTTATTGTCATATCTACCCTACAGAACAATCCACCTTTTCAATATGGACTCCATGTGGACACCACCGAAACATATGGCTGTTGGTAAATAGCTCAACATAGCTCCTGATTCAACCATATGGAACAGAATATGTACAATGCTCTACATTGCAGAGCAACAAAAAGTGAGTTGGGTGTACTTGCACTATATGCCCAAGCAGTTTCACATCCATATATGGATGCTATTTGTGCATCTGTCAAAAAGAAAGAAAATATGCTGGACTTGAGTGACCTTCAACATAAGGTTTATGATCACATACAGAAAATCAAAAATAATCCAGAGATTTTGATGGGGCCTAATATTTCACATAAAGATGCAACACTTGATGGTGAAGAATGGCAAAACTCAACTGTAGTTTCTGCTATTTCTGAAATGATCCCAGACTTTCCCCACTTCAAGGAGCTCTTGGTTGCATTTTGGAGGGTGCAGCAGAGACATGGAAGCAATATATTTCAGAATTTACACTAGGTGGCTTAATTGATGAAGCAACAGTAGAGGAGAAAGATCATGCATGGATGTCTGCCTCAAATGATGCAAATGAGGGCAGATTAGGGCAATTTTGGCGGATGCCGAATAAACAACCACAACTTACTTTGCTGTCACACAATGCCCTTGCAATGTATTTCAGAAATGACACAGAGGCATTTAAAGCCACTAAACTGACAGAGCCAGAGGATCTGGTATTTATACATAAATTTAGTAGAGAGTCACAAGCAGAAGAGAGGAAGCATCACAAAGCTCTAGTTCTTTAGAGCAGCTTGACAGAGAGAAAAAGTAGGGAGGAGAACAAAATGAGCTCAGAATGCACAAGAAAAAGCAAACTGAATGGCCCAAACTGAACTTATGTTAGATGAGAAAAGGCTATTGCATTGAAAGGAAAACTCCTCAGAGATCAACTGCAGATATATAAGGATGCAGGAGCACCAGGCTTGGAATATCTGAATGTGGTTAAGGCCTTAGTTAGGGACATATGACAAGGATTTCAGAATGCCATAAAGGCATATAAGGAAGGAATATGGGTTCCAAACAATGTCTCAGAAGAGAAGTTTGAGATAGTGGATAAACATCATGATGATGCTTGGAATACAGAGGAATCTGATAGTGAGTAGATAGTTAGTAACACACTGGTGGCAAAAAACACAATTATTTTGTTCATTTTACATCACTCATGTATTCTTTTACATTTTAAATAATATATTATGCAAAAAAAAATGAAGGAAAATGACGCAGAACTGAGAGAGAAACAATTAAATTTGTCTGTCTCAAGATTTGAACGAGAAAGCGCTCTCACATGTCACGTGACCCGGACAAAGCCGTAGCGGAGATTGTTCACCCCCTTTGACAGCATCCCAAATGAGCGTTAAGCGTTACCCCGTTTGTCGTTAGTTAACGCCTAATTGGGGGCTATTTAACGCCTAATCGGGCGTTAGCTAATGCCCGATTAGGCGTTACTTTGTCCCAGACATGACTCCAGAGCCTTCTTAAATGCTCTGTTCAGGAAGACCGCCTCATATTTACCGATCAATTTCTTGCGAAGGAGGAATATTAGAGTATTTCGGCTCCAGTAAAGGATGCTGCTATTGAGGAACTGCTATAAAAAGGTAAACTTATTGAATTACAAGATCTTCCAGACAATATAGAGACAGAACATGGTACAGCTATATTATAGAGCTCGTGCCCTTGATTGAATTTTCTGATTGGCTGAAGCTGATCCGAATAAGCCGAGTTTATGATGAGTTCGCGGACTGGGTCCGCTACCAGTTCGTTATCGCAATCTGTAACGGAATACAACCACAATTATAGTTCGTTACGTTTCAGTTCAGTCCGCGGCAACACCTCCTGACATCGAATCCACATGCTGTGGAGCATATCAAATGGAACCCACTTCTTTCCTGATCGGCGATGATACAACTTAGTATTCTGCCCACGATATCGGCCTGAAGCAATCTCTAATTCCTATAGCAAGAACGCTCTTTCCAACCGTGAAATAATACACTCACGTCAATATGAACAGCAATTCCATGCATTTTGATCGCATCATAATATATAGCGCCTGATCATGCGTATGTCCTTCATCTATCACTTATAATGCCTACCAATTCTTCCATCGTTTGACAAGGTAGAGATAGCGAGATCAATGGTTAACTGAGTAAGAGAAATCGGTAGGCATGCGTGCACCCATCCTCCTTGATCTAGGGTATCTGTGCGAAGGACAGGTTCACGCAATAAAATTTCCGCAGAATGGTAAACGATGGGGCAAACGGTGTTGCGTCGAGCAAGACTATCTTCAGTGTGACAGATGCAACTGCCCCAAAGCCAGGAGGATACGCTGCAACTGGGATTAACCTGTCCGTGGAGGGGCCAGCTAGTGTTAAGTCAGGCCTTTAAGAGAGCGCACAATATTCCACGCTAGGCGCTCCTTCACGTGAGCTTAGCTTTCAAGTGCTTTCGTGTGGTTCCATCCTGTGTAGATTGTGGCTGCAATCACAACTTGGACGCGATCGAACAGATGGTTTGACCAGCGATACACTCTAGATGACTTGGACATGTACGAGAATTTCAGTCGGTATGATGCTAAATCACGGCAGGGAGAGGCAGAGTATTTATGACGTGCAGAAGCGATTGCACGTGCTTTTAGAACGCCATCTCACTCCTAATATACATTAAATTCAGGGCAACCAGAAATTTGCGTGTTATCTGCGAAAGTCATGCGTAAGTTGTGCGCAAGCTTACCATAATTTTTTTCGATATAATATTATTAAGACAATATTGTCTACTTCTATGATCCGAATAACTAACTTTTATGCTTTGGAATATAGAAAATTTAGCATATATGTAACCAGTTCCCTAAATCGGGATTTGCGAATGGCCCAGTGTACCAGCCAGAAGAGGTCAATGAGACGGTTGGGTGAGATAGTGCAGGAAATATATAGCTCATTTCTCTGCCTAAATATTTTATTCATGATTAGGAAGATCAAGAGGTTGGACACAACCAAAGGATGAATGACTGTTCATCCCAAGCCAAAGTTGAAACACTCCCCAATCTCAGAAGTAATGGACATTCACATTTATTAACTTATTATTTAATCTGTATCCTAGCCCAAGTCATAGCAAAACTATTTTATATTATGAGCTATGCAAAGACCTTACTTTGAAAAGCAAGTCGCGCACAAGTGAAAGGAACATGCGTGAGCGGGAGAGCGGCAGAGTCATTTTACACTGGCGAAAAGCTGCACCAGGTCATACAGTGATCCACCAGCCAGTGGCGTGCCATCACCCGGTGGCTTGTTCTCGACCCTATGATCGCAAATCTTGAACAGTTTCTCTAGTTTATTTTGCTAACTGCTCGTTAAGATGAGAAGAATGTACATTATTTGTATTAAGTACAGCTAGCTACATGTCTATTATGATTTAGTTTGCACCGCCACACGAATATTGATCACCGCAATGTCATATCCCATGATGCGATGCACCGCATTCACTCTATTGGCTTAGTAATATAATGGCCTGTGGAAGCCTCGTCCAAGAATGTTGTTGCGAGTAAGTCAAACATCGGAGACCATCTGTTGACAATCACAGAAAGATTTCTGATGCCAACATTTCGTCGAATGTACGTACCACTCTTATAAAAAGATCAATAACCACGTCAGTTACATAATTTCCATTTCAACACCTCTTTTTTCCCCGCCACCTCATTTGGAATCGAATTTGCAACTGCATTGCATACTTCTGCTCCCAACCTCTTCCCTCATACATTCACCACTATTATGACAACTCTTTCATTCGTGCCTTTTCCAGTTGGTGGATTCCCTGGGTTCAGTAGACCCAACCCTTTTTGGCCAACCCCTGCCGCAACCACTACTCTAACATCCACTCCTTCAAATATTTCCGAGTCAATCGCTCCAGCAACTTCTACTTCTAAATTCGCTCCTTCTTCAACTACTTCTGTATCCGCCCCTCCTAAATCTAGTGATTCTGACAGCACGGGTTCTAGTATTCTGAATACCCAGGGCACGACGCTTAGCGCTGCTTCTCCTAGTGTGTACATCGAATTTTTGGAGTACTATCGTTGATCTACTACAACTCACATTCAGCTGCAAGTGATTCTGGCGTTCCCAGGACCGTGAAAGCACAAAGAGCAGCAATAATAACTGGCAGCTTATTAGGAGGGGGGGTTCTCTTGCTCTTGGTCATTTCTGGTATCTGGTGGAAAAAGCGCCGATCAAAGAGTATATATTATATCCGTTATATTTTTTTCTGCAAACTGACAAACCTAATTATTTCATTCAGGATCATTGTCGACAGAGGGGTCCGTCCAGCCCTACACAGCAGGATCGAAATACCCAATAAATTTAGCTCCAGCTCAAGATCAGCATAAAGAGCTGCTAACAGCTTCCCAGACAGCAAACGACAGTTCCGCATTTTCACGAGATCAGCCTACCCCACATTTTGGAGAAACTATCACGAGACTCGAGGATCAGGTGGAGCATCTAAACCGGCTCCTACTTGAGCTTGGGCATCAGACGGTACTTGGGGAAGGGACAGCAGGTATTCGGGCACCCATGGGTCAGGAGGACGTCAGCATCCATTCGACCCCTCCAGAATTGTCCCCGCCTGCATATGGGAGCCAGTTTTGAAGGCTATAAAACGACTTATGTTGGAAATATCGTGAGACACATCCGGCAGATTCTAGTGCATTGGCATGAGCCTTCGAGTTGACTTATTTGCTTAGTAATTAATTACTAGAGTGTAAGTGTTGGAAATACGAGCTTGACACCTGTTCCACTGGAAGTCCGGCTGACGTCGGACCGTTACAGATCGTATCAGTATGTGAACAGACACTGCTTTCCGTATTACTCTTCATTTGTATTCTTTATTCTGTATACAACAGCTACATATTTTAAATATAAGATTGAGTATTTTACTTGTAGTTCTTTACTTGTTTGTCACCTAAATAGCAGTTTCAACTGTATTACTGGTGTTATTTCAACAGTAAGTAGTATAGTATATATGGGCCTCAGTAGGAGACCTTACAAAATATTTTGTTTCTTTCTTCTCACAGCACAAGCTCAATTGAAAATAACTTATCCACTAGGTTTCATCTGTTAGGACATAGCTGATGGAAATTTGGTCAAGAATGATGGGTTCAAAGCACAGATTGTGAAGAAGTATAAGTAGCAATATTTGAGAAGTTAACCAAACCCTGACAAGGAGTAGAACATGGTATTGATTCCTGCCAGGTTCGAAATTTCAGTTAAACTCATATATCTGCCAAAATAAAATGATACTGAATTTGTACCAAGGGCACAGCTTCTGCCTCCTGAACAGATGCACACTGATCACTGCCATGATGACTCATGAGACATGCTGATGACAATGATGGCTATGATTGCACATGAGGGGTTTTTATTTTATTTTTATACCTTTTTTTAAGTTTTTCACTTCAATGTATTACTAGTCTTAATTTTTAAATTGATTTTCCATGATTTTCCTAAAAAGATGAGTCAACATAAAGTCTTTTAGCCTTATTTGATAATGGCAGGATTGCCCATTTTGTTCTGATTTTGCCTGAGTTTTCCATGATTTTTCCTGATTTTTGTCTGAATGTTTTTGACATTTTTTATGAAAGAGTATTTAAACATTAAGTCTTATAGCCTTATTTAGTAGTGGCATGATTGTAATTGGAATGAACCTGGAATGAACTTGGAATAAGCAAGGACTTGACAATAGCTATTAAAGTCTCCTGGAAGTTCCATGGAATCCACCTGGAATCCACCTGGAATACATAGGGAGTGTAAAGTACAGAGCATGTGTCATATCTCTGTCCAACACTGCACACACCATCTCTGGACTGCTCACAATCAATTCCAACACTTTCCCAACTCTCAGCTTTTCTCTAGTGTTTACTCAGATTTACTCTAGTCCATTTCCATTTTTGTACTACTATGTCTCAGCTACATACACTATACCTTTTGTAGAATATATCTTTGCATCAACATTCAATTCATACTCCTTGGTTTTTGTCATATGCTCTTCACTTTGACCCACATACTTTTCCACTTCATTAGTATGTTTTAAGTACTTGTGTATTACTCTGGTTCTCTGGTATTTAAGTATTTTGAATGTACTGTAGTACTTTAGTTTATTAATTATATTTGTCTCTCCACTCTCTACTCAGTGGTTAAGCTACCTTGAAACATCCTTGACTATCTCTACTTGTTATTACACTCCTTGTTGTTATACTTTGCACTCAACAAGATCTCTGGTCTCTGGAGATCCCTCCTGGCCAAATCTCTGGTCAGGAAGTTGGGTATCAATTGTTCACATCCTTGAAACAATTCACTCACTGCCATCTGTAAATTGGACATTAGGATTGAAGGAGGTGGAGCACATAAGCTGAAGCCATCTTCCATTCTGGCCTTCCCTCTTTGGTAGCACTTGATCATGCTTCTGGAGTTATATCCAGTGTCTCTGGTATTTCTCCCTGGCCCTACTGTATCTTCTATTGTCCCTGAATCTCTAGGATATACCCTGGAAAACAAGTTTGTGACAGTATGTATGGATTTGGATGTTACAATGATAAGCTATATATAAGCAATGTATCCATCAATTCAGAGGCTTTACATTTGATGCACTATATAGCTATCTACACCCAAAAAAAAAAATTTCCTTTTTTAATGGCATCCTCAGACCCAACCTACTAGTCTTGGTATACATTCCAGATCCCAGGTACTGAGTCAATCAGTAGGATACTGCATGAAGAATTGTTCCAGACTATTATCAAAGCTTATGAAATTTTCAGTGAAAGAGTGCTTGATGTTTCTCTAAAAATTTAACTCCTTCATTGTACCCTCATAATGTAAAGGGGCTGTCATCTGTACTGTAGAATAGCAATGGAATTGTTGCATCTTCTCACTAAGGCTCACAACCTCTCAAGTTTGTTGGAAAAGTCTGAAAAGTGATATATTTAAAGAGTTATATAATATGATCTAAGATACAATTAGAAACAATGTCTGGCAATATTCTAGCTAGACATAGCAGATGGTCTTCCTTTCCTCTAATATAGCTTTGCTGCTCATTGAGATGGTCTGCCTATCTCTGGAACTTCTAATTCCAACTTATTTTATGAGTGGAGATGGCTCACCTTATAACTTTGCAGTTTTCTAAGGGTGGTCTTCCATCCCATACAAACTCCAGTGAAACACTCTAAGATAACAGGGATGCTCTTCATTTCCCTTGTGATCCTTAAGAAAGAGGTCTTCATTCTGCCTCAGAACAAAGATCAAAGAACTGATCTTCATCTCAAGGTCTTTATCCTAAGCTACATGTTCTAGTTGGACTTCAACAGCACAATGTAGAATTATCATAGTAATTTGAATGAGCATGTAATCCATTCCCATGAGAGTCCTGGATTGCACTCAGACTCCAACAGACTCTGGAACTCCACCCAGGCTCCACCCAGACTTTGTGCTTCAAAGTCTAGCTAGACTCCAACTGGACTCCAAAGCCAGTAAGGAGGTATATAAGAGCAGGTAGCAGTCATGGATGGTTCTGTGTCTGAAAATGCTGCAGACCTTAAGTAATTTTTTGAGGACATTATTCTGGGGAGTCTCTCACAGCTAGAGATTGTCATTGTGCAAGTTTAATCCACACCAGTGGTACAGTGTGTCTCCTGGAGGTTAATCAAATAGGGGTTGTATGGTCAACAGATTTTGGTCTATAAGTTACATGAGTCTGGTCAAAGTGCAGTCAAGAAATGGTATAATTTAGAACCAAAGCTGGTCAAATCATGTGCTCGTCTCTATATGGAGAAAGATAGAGCAAATGGATAAGTTGTGATAGGTTGTGCACTGAGGCATGATGCTGTGCCTAGGTAGACCCCAACTATACTCGTACTTACCATAAAAAGTGTTGCAGTATCAAATATTCCCACACTCACAACAGATCTACTCCTCATCATTTTGGCAATATATAGGTGTTTCTTCTTATGAATATCAATGAAAAGATGCAAATCATATTTACAGAAGTAAATAATATGTACAAACATTTAGAAGGTTGTATGCCCACCCTTCACTGCTAAAATAGCATTGACACAATCTCCCATCTTCTGAATGTGATGGTCAACTGATTCAATGGGCAATTGCTTCCATGCAGCGAGAATGGCAGCTTGAAGTTGCTCAACTGTACTTGGTGGGTTCTGGAAATAACATAGTATGTTTTTGAGGTCCAGCCATACTGGCTCTAGGGGATTGAGATCTGGGGAAGAGGCTGGGTGTCCAAATAGTAGTATCTTGTTTTGTGCAAACCACTGCATCATTGATTTACTTCAGTGGCTGGCTGCTCCATCTTTCTGAAACTGAATGTTGTCCTTCTCTGCCTTCATCTGAGTGTAAAATGACTTGAGAACTGAATCCAGGACTTGATTTTGATAATGGGCCAAGTTCATTCCACTGCCTTTTCCACCTGAGTACTTGAGCACAACCAATGGACCTTTCTCCCCTCTTATGATGCATCCCCACACCATAACCCAAACAGAGGACTGCTTGAAGGTCAGAACCAAGCATTTCTCAAGCAGCTCCTCATCAGCATGCCATGTAATGTAAATGCAGCCTTGTTTATCACCAAGGTAAACATAACACTCATTTGAGAATATTACCCTCCCCCAATCCTCATGTCTCATGCATTTATTCCTCTTTGCCCATCCTAAATGTGCTTGCTTATGCATCTTAGTGAGGTATGGTACCTTTCTTGCAACTTGCCAGTGGTACCCTTCATCATCTAAGATGTGCTGAACAGTGGTAGCTGAGATATCTGCTGTGATTTGGTTTTGGATCTGGCCAAGAGCCATCTGTCAGTTTTTCCTTGTAGTTCGCACTATTTCATGGCTGTCATGATCAGTTACTTTGGTTGGAGGACCAGAGCCCTTTTTTCTTGCAGTGGAACTGGTTTCTTCAAAGCACTTGACAATGCATTGTGCCATACAAGGTGGCACATTTTGCTTGTGGCCTAATTCTGCTGCATTTCCTGTGGCCTGTGCATATCCTACAATTCTGTTCTTGGTTGGAGTATTGATGTGAGAGTAAGACAACATATCAACAAGAATTTCAAGTAGAGTTACACATTAGGTTGGTTCAAAAATTCAACCACCACTTTATGTGATGAGTTCATGTGTACATGTATATTACACAAGCAACACTTTTTATGGTAAGCACAAGTACAGTTGGACCAACAGCAGCAGATCTTGTAATCTAGTGTATGCAAGCTATGCTATCTAATCTAATGAATCAAATAATCCTCTGCCAATCCTTGCAGCCACAACAGGGCAATCAAATATGTTCATGATGAAACATGTTGTAAATTATTAATATTACACTGTTGAGAGGATTGATTATCCTGAAGCTCTGTGAGTCTGATGTGAGGAAATATGATGATAGCACATTTATTTCATGATTCCATTTCCCCATCCCCACCTTTTCCTTTGTTCCTAAAGATTCCATTTTGAATTTCACAGCTCTTCTGTCATTGGCAAGAATGAATTCCATGAAGTGAGTACCAGCTATGGCCAGTGAATATGATACATAGTCTATGGAGTCAAAACTATATGGAAGTAAAGCTATCCTGTCATTTCCACTGCTTTATTGTTGTATTACATGCTCTACCATACTATACCTGTACTTCTCAGGCATTGAGTGAGAACAACCTTGTAATCTGTTGTTATTGTTATTGTCTGATGCAGCACCTTCCTTGAAAGCAGTTTTATGCTTCTCAAAGTGGGATCCATGGTTATTCAACACCACCTTGTCTAGGCTTTAGGATTTTGATCACCAATTCTTGGCTCAGTATGCACCAAGACTTTGTATGATTTTCTTGGGTTCTTCTACACCAAAATATGACATTTCATTGGGTTGGAGCACACCAAGAATTTAATGCCACCTTGTCTAGGCTGATTTCAGATCCTCAATCCTTGGGTTATTATGCACCAAGACTTTGTATGTTGGAGCATACCAGATTTTTTGGTGTATTTGAACCCAGACATTTATGATTTTTGGACTGAGTTGCACCAAGACTTTGGGTGTTTGTTTTCTGGGTTTCTGCACACCAAGATTTTTTGGTACTTTATTGGGTTGGAGCACACCAAAATGTCACCTTCTGGATCTTTTTGATGTACCCTCATTGCTTTTGACAATTTCAATGCCCATACATTGCTTGGATCACACAATTTGCAGGAGGGGAAATCAGAGGGAAATGTGTGGCAGCTAGGATAAATTCAGAGGGAAAGGAATCATTTCTGAATGATAAATTATCAAATAAAGAGATAACAGTGAGAGGAAAAAATATTATTTCTCTTGAATTTTCCTATTGTTAAAAGCCATCCAAAGTTTATCCCTGCTGCAATACATTTCCCCTCAAGTGAAAATTCAGGTGCCAGCAGTGATAAAGATTCCCAAAGTTCCTTCTAAGAAGGTCCTGTCAATTACCAGATGTTTTGATGTCCCTAAGTTGTCTTTTCACAACATGGGTGCCTATGAAGACTCCCTGAATTCCTTCTAAAAAGGAGATCCTGTAAGCTAAGGCTTTAACCATATACTATCTATATAGGATTGGAGGTTTAAATATATGGATAGGGTAGTAAACTGTTTATTTACTCCATATATATTGAAAAGGAGTTGTAGTCTGTAGAGTAGACTGGCAATAAAATCGTTTTACTTCCCTTCAGACTGGTCAATACCTCTTAAGTTTGTTGGGGGCAAGTCTGAAGTGAAATTGTATTCAAAAATGCATTACAAATTGCACAAGGTAATAAAAATGGATGTCTGACACTATGCTAGCTAGATAAAG
>JASFDF010000855.1:0-10926 GCA_036937115.1 Nidularia sp. FH-822889 | reverse complement strand
TTTTAAGAGGTAGATTTAAAAACTAAATATGGTACCCACAGCTTTTCGAGCATCAGCAAAGATAGAATTGGCCTCCAATGTTCGAGTTCAATTCCGTGGAAGTACATTGACCACGAATTATCTGGACAAACTCATGGAAGTGAAACCTGTAGCGCACGTATTTATTCAATTATTTGAAGGTTAATAGGAGGATATAATTTTTTACTAACAGTTGGTTAAGTAGTTATATAAATAATGCCGCAGGCATATTTGTTGCATACAATAGCTTTTTGGACCTTACTAATTATAGTTCGGTGTTTTTGGATTATGGGTCAATTAAGAGGAGATCTGGAGATATACCATTCAATTTTGAATCTCCTTCATGAGATTGCAGACCTTATGACAGTGTTAAGGCAATGCAATGCGTATTAGGGTCCCATATAATATTCGAAAGTCTACTGCGTCTCCAGTGTGATGCTCTAGAATGCTAGTTTAACCTTAAACGCTCAAGCGCTTACATGCCTGCAGAAGCATTTTAAGGATTTTTTAAAATTTGCAACAGATTTGTATGATACTCCTGAACCGTAAGTTAAACACTAGACCTCCTAAATCTTGGGCCAAATTTGTTAAATTACTTCTGGCTATCTACTCGATAGACGGACGGAGCTTGCATAGATGATCTCCGAAAGAGGCAAATCTTTCATAGAAGTCCAGGGTCCATAGATGGACAGACTTTAAACGAAGAAATAGCAACGCTGGCCACTCTATGGCACGGATACATCCCATGCAGTTGATATAGTGTTCTCAGGTACCACTCGTATTAAACTAGCCTTAAAGCGGCATTTCAACCTACTATTACAATATTCATACATATCCTTACATGTGCACGATGTAGAGAAGTACGGGGCTAAATATGTTCCTTCTACGATTATTTTAGCATGCAAGCGAGAAGCTGAGACCCTCAACTTCCAGTGTAGTCATGGGCTACGGAAGTCACATGATGTAGCATGTATGTACACAACATCCTGCACCGAGTTTGACACCCAATCCACCATGTTAACATCTTCATCCCACTGAGTTCCAGTGTGTTCTACCTCACAGGAATGTTTGAGTTCTCCTCAGTAAGAACTCACTATTGGCATTAATGGCGAAATCTGGAAATTCAAAGGCAAAGGGTTCTGGTGGTACCTCTAAAGCGCTTCGATAATCTGCTAGGAATGACCCAAAGTATAACGTTCCTGGAACTAGTAATAATTTTATCCCCCGGACTTCAGCTCAGCCAGATTAGTCCGAGAATTGGAAGGGAACTGAAGCTTATGAGATGCCACCCTCCCTGATTTTATCTATAAGGGTCAGAACTATGCAATATAATGTGCGTAGGAATCTTGGTATTTCTTTATAATATACACAAAGTCTCGAGCTACTCATGGGTACACAATGGGAGAAATTTGCAGTTATTTCCGAATTGCATACAAAAACCCGTCGAAGCCCTTCTGTCCAACGGTTGCAATCGTAGTTGCATCCACCTCATTGTCGTCTTTGATGGCACGAAGGAGATTTCGAACTCCCTCGGCCCTTTCGCCAATATGATTCATGTCAGCCACGCGGCCATGTTGAACCATATTGTCTACAATCTAAAGGGAAGTGGAAGGTGGTTAAGACTCCAGATTTTACAGGCAACATTCAGAACAATGAAAACGCACAATTACACCACCTTTCTTTAGAAGTCGTTTTGCCTCGGTGAAATACTTCACATTGGACTCGCTGTCCGCGTCGATGAAGATAAAATCGAACGGCGGATTAGGCTCAAGAGTGGCGAGACTATCTGCAGCGGGACCAATGATGATTTTGACCTTACTGGAAAAGCCTGCATTCTCGATGTTTTTATTGGCAACCTTTATGGATTATGTAACAGTCAGTTTAGAGTGTATCAAAGCTATAACCTTCGAAGGAGACGCTTACGGCTGCATGTTTCTCCGATACCTCAAGAGTGATCAGATCTCCATCCCCCGGCAAAGCCCGGGCTAACCAAATGGTCGAATACCTGCATGTAAAATTCAGCACCTGAACCCTCAAAAATACCGATGAAATGGCCTACCCTCCGAGGGTTCCAATTTCCAGAATTCTCCTCGCCCCAAGAGACTGAGCGACCAGCATAAGAAATTTCCCTTGTGCGAGTGATACAGCAATATTGGGGAGCCCATTTGACTCGCTGCTCTTGGCAGCCGCTTCGATGAAAGCATCTGGAGCTACGAGGAATGAATTATGGAACATATCGCTGCGTGTCCAGTCTTCCTGGTTAGCGCTGATGTTGGGAATTTCTCTGGCGGCCATGTTGTAGGTAAAACACTGTAATATGGGTTGGAGGTGTGTATCAAATTTGGGGATGATGGTAGCAAAAAAATGCTCTGGGTATTTATACAAAATATGACTTCAGGTTGGCGTCAACACTAGTCCATTCCGTTCTGGATATCATGGCTCATCCTGTGGAAATTGAAACCCCGATATATCGTATGTGGTGAGAAGCCGACTCTCTCGAAAGTGTAGATAATACGCCATAGCTCAATAAACTGCGGATTTCAATTTAATGAGTCAGAACTTCGACTACAAAACAGAGCATACAGGTGGAACAACGCTGCCGTAATGATTGCCATCGACATCTTCTATATGGACATCTATATTATCTGATTGCTACAGTGAGCGACGCCGCAGTAGTGATTGCCATCGACATCTTCTATCTTATCTGATTACTATATTACTCCCTCATATCTGTCAGCCGGTACCGAATATAACGTAAAAGTGGAGCGCCAATCAGTTTAAAATTGCTATCAGATTAGATGAAATTCTGGGACTCACGTAAACCCTTGTGTTAGGGAAGATAGGACTGACACGCAGATTTTAATCACACTTGAGTTCCCGGTACCGAACCTGATGTCTGTTATCTTTCACAGAGGAACAACCGAAAAGGTAAGTATCGCGTTGTAATATTTAGGATATCACACAAACCCTAAATTCTAGGATGAACATCCAGCTTGAATGCCAAACTACAGTAATCGTGTCGTGAAGCCTATGTAACCGGGTTGCTCAGATGCGTCTATCTTATTTTATCCACACCCCAAATTCCCAGATGAAGTGGTGATTGACGATGCAAATATCTTACGCATTCTTGAGAACCGGATATAGAAAGTTGATACAATCAAATATGTGTAGGAATAACTCGCGGATACTTATTTTGCGTCCCCACGTTCGATCGCATGCACAGGTGGGCACGAGCCTGATATGGTCAAGTATGTACTAGAAATCTCGGCTGCTGTGAAGGCGGGATTTTCTATTTACTCTTCCTGAGTCATACTGAGAGAACCAGCAGCAATGCAATCTAGCCTAGATTCTCCACTTGATCTTTCAATCGTGCCGCCGTATTCTCCTTCGGACTTGATGAAACCTTTGAAGACGAAGGATTTCCATTGGCTAAGCCAGGAGCATCATTGTTCAACAGATTGCGCAAACATCCTGGAAGACAGTATGTTGGTAGGGTGCTCTGTGTAGCAAAGGTTATATCGGCGGATCGTAATGAAAGGACTGTTACGGAAACCATATGTCCATCTTATGACATTTTGCATGGAAATATTTATATGAGAGCTTAAATATAGTAATAGTGGGTCCTGTATCTTCATAAATGCTATATAAAACGCAATTCAATACTATGGCCCATTCTTTGTTAATATTTGCGTGCAGCTCAAGACACTGGGGGGCTAACCTTTGGGAGAATTTTAGTGGGGATTTTCATGCTGACAAGAAACTCGCACGTGTTCTGTTAGAAGAGCTGTCGAATATGTGTACATTGATTATTGGTAAAGTCTAATGGTAGCAAGAACAGCGTAAATGTAGTACTGTTTGAAAAAGTCGTTGCCGAGAAAATCAATGTTACGATGAAGAAGCGAATCAAACAAGTGTATAAGAACGTAAAATGCGTAACAAAAATAAAAGGAGAATATTAAAGTCCAGGACTAACCGCCAACAGACTGCCCAATGGTTTGACATATACCAGAAACCATTGTTCATCACAACACGGGCAATAATCGCTTTGCCTTCATGTTTGTAAACCCGACTTGCGAGTTTCCGGCCAAGACTAGGGGATTGCAAAGCTCGGATTATTTCAGTCATTTTATGAAGATTATGTTGAAAGATTATATGTACGAAACATGGTGTCAATTTAAACCATCGATTCCGATTACTCTGTTTCTGTGTCCAGCATCGCGTTTTTACTGGTCAGAACATGAAATGTCATTGCAACTGACGATGCTGACATTGCATTCGTTGTCAACATACCTACCCCTTCGTTTGCTGCGAATATGAGTAGATATACCGTGTATTTATTAGCAGCTTGCTGTCGAGGTATTGAACATGGAATGACAAAGGAGATGAAGAAAGATATATCGGGTTGTACAGAATTGAAATGAGATTAAACACAAATGATCGAAAATAGTTCAAAATAATCCTCACACTCTGATCAAATTAAGAGCTTGCTGGCAAGGGCCACACGACATGGCAGCACAAGGAACAACGAGAAAGTAGCCCGGTAGAAGCTGAAACGGTCTGAAGGCACTTTGACGAATACAGGAAAGCTCATCGACAAGAGCTTGAGAGGCTTTCCATAGGACTAGCACAAGGCGCACGTTATGCATGTTGCACAAACTGGAACCTACAAAGCGACTGGGCTACAACAGTGCAATTGAATATGGGCAGCTTATCCATAACACCATGAAGCCCCAAAGAGAGCTCGAAGATCATCCCAGAGCACCAGCATATACATGACCTGCGAAGTATACTGCTCGTGACACATGGCAGCCGTGAAGTGAGCACTGGCTAAAGTACGGCCATATGGCTTGAGCTGAATCTCTTCTACAGCCCCAGAGATCTTTCCCCAGCCACTCTGATAACCTGTAGTGACTCCAAGCGGAAACAACACGCAGACATCGCCGAGACTGCCGACTAAAGCGTGCAATAGGCAGTCCTCCTAATCAGAAAACACAGTTATATTCCCCTACTTCTGTCTCAACGACACATCTTCACTCTTTCGGTGTGCTCTTTCTCCCAGCCTGTGCACATCAAGCAGCCAGGCAACTTCCACAGGTGCCAGTCTGCGTGGGGATCGCGCAAGCCCATGCAGATGCGCAGAAATATACGCCGGGGCTCAACCCCCCCAGCTTCCGTCCATACTGCCTATATTCGGATAAGCCCGTCTTCTTCAGCGCTGGGATGCACGTCCCTTCCTGCACCGTCCTCTCGCCGACACCTACAGGCAGCAAGTTATCTACGCCACTGTAGCGTGGAGAGCGCAAACCGAGTTGCTTAACAGGGATAGATGAGACTGGATCACGCGAGTATACCTGCGGTTCCAGCAGATGCACAGTCAGCTTCTTCAATCCGATATGCCTCCCGGACAGGACACGCGGGTGGCGATGGTAAGAACTGGATGGGTAGAACAGGGCGTCTTGGGCGTCAGATGTGTGCACGGGATATAGTGACTTGGGCGAAGCTGGATGGATGGACGGGGAGCACCGGGGACTCTCGGAGCAGAAGATACAGATGGGAGCATGACAATTCCTACGTCACTGGTTGGTCAACCATGTATACGGGAGTGCCAGCATATGCGTGCTTAGAGCTTGCCAGTCCGGGCGCAGGTGCTAATACCCATGCACAAATTCCATCCCCTGCGCTCGAAGCCGAACAGACGGCAGTTGGGAGGGTGGAAGGATGGGACTTCACGAATATGGCGTAGTTAGTGTTACGAGTGGACGTCGGAGCAAGATCTTGACTCCTTCGTTGTCCCGCACCTCTCCCTCTTTCCTCTGTTCCTCCTAATGTTACTGTAGACCGAGAAAGGGCCAAAAAAGAACACCTTTCCTTCCTAACAGCAGCTTTTCTTCGGTCCTATAGAGTGCTCCAGGTTCCGAGGACAGTTCACGAACGACAGCAGGCACTAGCGGTGGATCCTAGAACAAACATGCACGCTGCCACTTGGAAATGCCACTATATATCCAGAGAACTGGAGTGTACGCTAAAGTTCTGCGAGAGCGCGAATTCGATAGGCTGGATGGAGAGGGGATGCTACCACCAGGATGTTCCCAGAACTCGATCCTCGAATAGCTCCGACGTATCTGCGTGGGTGCGGAGGTCGGGAGATCTAGCACATGAATATGGAGGAATGGAGCAGCCTGAAGGGTACGAAATGTATGAAAGGTACGAGCGTGAGGTGGATGGGATGGGAAGTGCGCGGATGGAGGGCGTGCAGGGTGGGATATGTAGAACAGATTTGGGCTCAATGGAGCATGAGACGGGTAGTGGTGGCATAGGGTGCGATGATCTTGAATCTCGATAGTGAGAGCGCATAAAGGGAAGACTCCGGAAAGGTAGCGGTGGTTGGGAATCAGGCAACTGGTGCCTCGAATAGAGGAACGTGTAACTTGTGAAAGATAAAGCGATAGGATGACTTGAGTCGATGGCGTAGTGGCTTCGAAAGTAAAGCGTGACGAGTGACGATCGTCGTGATCACGAAACTGCTGTCGTGACTGATGCTGTTTGCTGTACATGATTACCAAGCTTTTGCCCTCGGCCAAACATTGGACAGTCCAATCTCCAGTTTCGATCCTCCTTCAATGTTCATGCTTTTTGAAGCTCGACTATCCCTCCTAACTTTCTGATGCAATTGAAATGCCGACATATTTAAGGCAATCTATGCAAGTTCTATTTCCTACAGACTGCAACCTCTGGTATAGCTTATTTTTTTAACCCATTTGAATAATATTCTTAAAATAGGATCAAGGATTTTTGGTAACATCTCGACTTGGTAAGCTACCAATTTTTGAAACTTCGGGAAACGGTGCAGTAGCTGACGAAAAAAATGCGCGCGGTCTTGATCCAGGTACAACAGTTGAGTCAGTCAATGCCTCAGAACAGTTTTGTATGGGGACTGAAATGTAATCATTCATCACCACCTGCTGACACCTTCACCTGCCCAGGTTAGTAAGAGGTACGAATGCGAATCAAGAAAACGTGGTATGAAAGCGTCAGGTTTTTGGGCTATAAAATGGAAGCATCCCTCTCTTCAATCGATATACTCAAGTCGTCCACTTCGTCTACAAATTTACCGACAAAATGCGCCTCTTCTCCAAATTGGCTACGCTTATCTCCTGCACGTTATACTCCTTTCTTTCACTCGACTCCTTGGCAGCTGCAGCTCCATCCAACGTATCCACTCGCATCGTTTGGCAATTCCCTAATAACACCTGGGTGGAAAATGTTGCCGTTCGGTCTAATGGACAGCTATTGGTTACGCTTATCACAACCCCTGAAATATGGCAGGTAGATCCATTCGGAATTCACCCAGCACGCCTCGTCTACAGCTTTCCTAGTGCGAAGGGGCTGCTAGGTATTAGCGAAGTGAAACATGACAAATTCGTGGTTGCTGTTGGGAGAGATAATCCTAATTCTACCATTACTCCAGGTCAGTTGGAAGACGCTATTCATTTTTGAATATTCAACTTATTTCAAATATTTAATTCACAATGCAGTCCTTCCCCTTCTTCCGAACATATTCTCAGTCTGAGAGATAGATGCCCAGGCCTTGAGTGCCAGGAAGATCGTCGATATACCTGAAGCTCAGCTCCTAAATGGCTTGGTAACTCTCGACACAACCAATGAGCTTGTCTTTATTAGTGACTCAGGCACTGGTGTTGTGTATCTGGTTGATACTGGCTCTGGGAAGTACAAAGTTGTACTCGACGATCCAACCATGAAAATCTATCCTGGTAGATTGGTCGGGCTTGGAATTAACGGGATCCATCTGCGAAATTCAACTCTCTACTACACGAATAGCAATCAAGGAACATTTTCTCGCATTCCAATTCACTTGAAAGATGGAAGTGCGGCTGGTCCGGCCAGTGTCATTTCACACGCTGGTGCTGTGCTCGATGACTTTGCACTGGGTCATGCAGATACCGCCTTCGTGACCACAAATCCAGGCAATACAGTGTTGAAGATCTCTCCGACGGGAGATGCCAAAATCGTTGTTGGAAGTGCGAATTCAACCGTGGTGTATGGGCCAACAGCAGCTCAGTACGGTAGGACTCCTGTTGATTCATCAATGTTGTATGTGGTCACGAATGGTGGACTTGCCATACCTATATCTGGGATTGGTGTAGAAGGTGGAAGCGTGGTTGCGGTTGGAGGTCTTGTTTAAATCCTAAGGTTATCATGAATGCTACCGTATTTAGATATGCTATATTAGGGGAGTGCAGTGGCGGGATTATTTGGCGGATTAAACTACAGATTTTATGTCTTTAGGTTCAAATTCAGTTTAATCCGAATTTAATCCGCAAAATAATCACAAAATCGCACTCCCCCTTTTGGTTAAATCTTCTCATGCCATTAACACTCTGATCATATTTTATAATTCCTGATATACACGATAGGATAATGGCCATTGGAACAGCTCTTGTTAACCTTGCATAATAGCACTGGATTAACATAACAAGGTTCAAATACATACCAGCTATCAATTAAGCAATTAATGAGGCTTTGGTCCTGACGATATAAGATAATCCCCTGCTACGATACTGCTTCGTGGTTTTTCAGAGCCGGAACTTCGACCCTAGCTTATACCGATCGTACACTCCATGGTCATTTGAGACACCTTTGGATCCTGAAAGCACTTAATAAATGCTTCAAGCTTGGTTGGAAACTCATCGGAAGGGCTTGGTGCAGCAAAAACAAATGGTCCAACAAGAATAGCTACGGAAAGAAAGAGGAACAAAATACGAAAGAAGTAGGAGTAGGCGAATATATGTGTGGTGTAATATGTTTAGCAAAATAAATATTGAGAGGTAAATTATTCTGTAAACCCTGCGGAAATGGGAGCAAAGAAATCATGCAGAAATAATGAGAGAGGGCCATAAATGGAAAGATTCAACCATCAACCTGTTTTTTTGATTAGAATCAATTGGAATTGCACAAACTAGAGATTTGAGAGTCAGAGACTCTCCTTAAGAATGCCACACAATAATCTTTTATAGAGAAAGCTGATCCCTGGTACTATATTGGTATGCCTCGAAATTATTCAAGATCGATTGCGCTCAAACATAAATAATCGCATCCTGTGGCGACGTATCTGTGTGTGTAGATATAAAGTCCATTTAAGTTGCTGTCTGAGGAGGAGCGATATCAGCCCAAAGTTGATTGGCATTTCCGGTGCAATTCCAAATTTGCAACTAGTATTTCCGTTCAGTGAAATGCTCTACATCAAGTAAACAAATTACCACCCACCTGGTTTCCACGAGTGGTAACGCCATCAGTCAAATCTACGCACATTGGGAACTGCTGGCTAATTCCGTTCCATCTGATGGTTGCCGTACTGGGGAGCCATTGCTGGTTAGGTCCACCGGTGCAATCCCAGAGTTGTAGCTTCGTTCCAGGTGCATTGACACCATCAACAACGTCGAGACACTTAATGGGTCCTGTACCATCAGGGCCAAATGCCAGCTCATAACTTCCTGAATTTCCGTGTCCTGGTTGAGGAACTTTCCAGACCTTCAATGTGGATGTATCGGCACAATCAGCAACGAATACTGGAGAACCATTGTCGGAACTGTCCGCGGCCATGCAGATGGAGGCTTAATAATGGGTTAATTTGATCAGATGGCGACTATTGAATGTCGAAGAGAGAACATACATGCTCCAGTTCCCGTATTCACCACCTCAGTAATCGGACTGTGTGAGTGTAATGGCGGATTAGTAACCACTTTCTCAAATGAATGAATGCAACGCACTTTGCCAAAGGTGCGATAACCCATTCTTGATTCTGGTTTACACTATTCGGAAGGAAATCACAGCTCCAGATTTGAATCTCGGAAGAACTTATGAAAAAAATATTGACATCTGTTACAATCACAGCATACCTGATTGCCGTTCTGCTCGTTACCATCCGTCAAGTCAAGACAAAGCTTCAAGAATTGTCCCCAATTTATAGTCCCTCCTGATGTCGTATTCAATGACCAAGTTTGCCTCGCATCGCTGTCAACGCATGAGCTGATGAAAACTTTAGCACCATCATTGGTCTGATTGGCCATAAGGCAGAAATTGTTGAAGATTTTGATCTGTCTTGTGGTCGAATCATACTGGAACCCCCGTTGTTGTGTCGCAGCTGAGCAGTCATTTATGACAGCAGCGGAATTATTGGCAGCATCGAAGACCGTGATGCATGGAGTACGGGGGAAGGAGCCACGGAAAGAGGGTTGGATCTGGAAAACAGTAACATCACTGAATATAAGGAAGTTCGTGGTTATTTGAGTCATGAAGCTGTAGAGGAATATTACACTGACCTCGAAACTCCTTGAGCCTGAACACGGAAGAAAGTAGCTGCAGTTAAGCTAAGAGTTAAAAGATAATGCATCATGGTATAAACGGAGAAACTGAGGATGAGATGCTAACACATTCATTCGATGATTCTCTTTATAGCACTTCTCAGACATCCACGACGGAGAAGTTGAGCCGACTCATATTCATCATTATGAGCTCGATTTAGCTCGAAAAATGGTTGGCATAAAAATATGTCATATGATGAAACTCGTAGACTAGAATGCAGCGAAGTTGATCACTACACCATCATTTCGGCTGGAAATCGCAAATATATCCCAAGTGTAACATCTGGCTATACTTGGCTCCGATATATTTAGCGGGCCGGATCATATGTAACATCGGAGTATCCGGCGCCCTATTTATACAGTACCACCTCGTTTTGGAGAGGCAATTTAGCCTGGATAGAGCACAGATATATTAGGACACAAGGCCATGTCCCAGAGCTACGAAAATGCCGTGCAAGTGCTGCGATCAGCTCAGACTACTGCGACATTGACATGCAAACATTAATGCAGACCATTGATGAGCAGC
>JASFDF010000854.1:0-10931 GCA_036937115.1 Nidularia sp. FH-822889 | reverse complement strand
GTTAGGAACAAAGGAGGCGCAGCACATAAGCTGAAGCCGCCGCCCATCTCGATCTCCTGCCTTAGTAGCGCTCGAACGCGTTTACCGGAGATATTCCCGGAGACTCCGGAATCTCTCTCTGTTAATATTACGCACACTATCTATCTGGAACCTCTGGGCTATACCCTGGAAGACCAGTTCATGACACTTGAGCACACCTCTACCAACATATCTGACATGAATGACAATGACAACAATAACGATGATGACAACAGTGACAACAACACCAATGGTGATGATGACACTGATGATGATGCAGTCTGGAAATAGGATGAGGGGAACAGGGCTAAGGTGTGTTGCTACACATCATGTAGCTCTGAACCCCACTAACCCCCCTTCCACTTTCACAGCATGAGCACCCCACCACCTGCAAAAGCTGCATGACTCCACTCTCATTTTCCCCACCACCATGAAAACAGCTCAACATTGCTCCTAGCATCTCCACCATGCACAAAAACTGCCAGATACCATCCCCAGTGCCCCCAACACCATGAACACTACTTGACACCATCCCCAGTGCCCCCTGGACCTGCAAAAACTGCTCCACACCACTTGTAGTGCTCTCACTTCCTGCCAAAACTGTCTGACACTGCCTTTAGCACCCCCACTACCTGCAAAAGACATCCAAAATTGCCCCCAGTACTCCCATCACCCAGGAAAGATATCTGACACCACCTCCACCACCTATGAAAGATGCCTGACACCACCTCCACCACCTATGAAAGATGCCTGACACCACCCCCACTAGTCAGGAAAGATGCCCAACTCTGCCTTCAGTGTTCCCCACCATCCTCAAAAGCTGCCCCACTACTATGAAATCCAACCAACAACTGCAACACCCTCCTAAATGCTATCCTACCACCACCAGAAGTGTTCCATCACCTACAAAACTGCCTGTAGCACCCCCACAACCCCTGAACACTGTCTAGCAACTGTGATGTTCCACAAACACTCCCCTACCACCAACAGAAGCACCACACCACCTGCAAAACTGCTTCCAACATCTCCAGCACCCCCAACTGCTGCCTGAAAACTGTGACACCCCCTGAATGCTCTCCTATCATCACTAGAAGGCCCTATCACCTGCAAAACTACCCCAGTACCTCCACCCCCAAACACTACTTGATGACTGCAACACCCTCCAAACACTTCCCTACCACCACCAGGAGCATTCCACCACCTGCAAAACTACCCACAGCACCCTCACTAGCAGCAAAAGCTGCCTGACCACCCACAAACACTACCTGACTACCCCTGAATTGTGCTTGATCATCCACAAATAGTGCCCAACCACCTCCAATGACTGCAACACCCCCTAAACACTCTACCACCAACAGAATTGCCTTACTACTTGCTAAATCACCCCCAGCACCTCTAGCACCACTGAACACTGCTGTATGACCATGACACCTCCTGAACACACTTGTACCATCACCTAAAGTGCCCCACCACCTGTGAAACTGCATGCCTCAACCCTGAACACTGCCATATGACCTCAACACTCCTAATTGCTCCCCTACCATCACCAGAGATGTTCCACCACCTGCAAAAATGCTTGAAGCACCTAAAGGTTTTTTTATTTATTTAAATTATTTATTATTAATTACAATAAATACTATATTAAATTTGTTGTATTCTACTCTTGTGATACATGACTAATAAATCATATTTATATTGTGTATGAAACTATAAAAAATAAGAGACCATAGTCTTTTGTTCAAAGTTGTGGTTAACATGTGACATGTTTATTTGGCCTTTGTTTGGTAAATAAAGGTATACATCATTAAATCTGGATTCCTTGATTTTTCCTTATTTTTCCTTATTTTTCTTGATTTTTCATATTTTTCCTGCCTTCTCTGGATTTTCCTAGGAATCCACAAGAAATCCATGAGGGACTGTAAAATACACCATTGAATGTGAAGATGAAAAGCATTGTGATGCCTGGGCTTTGCATCAGAATACAAGGAATCAAGATATTGTCACAAACACACTTTCCAGGATATAGGCTAGAGGTTCTGGACAGATGTAGTATGCATGGTGACCAGGGAGAGACACTGGAGACTCCAGGAATATCTCCAGGAAACATGTTCAAGTGCTACCAAAGAGAAGGGTCAAGAAGGGCAACAGCTTCAGCTTATGTGCTGCACCTCCTTTGTTCCTAACACCCAATTTACAGATAATAGTGAGTAATATGATCCTGGTATAGTGATGATTGATACTCAACTTCCTGACCAGAGATTTGGTCAGGAGGGATCTCCAGAGACCAGAGATCTTGTTGAGCATGAAGTGCAACAACAAGTGGGATGATAACAAGTAGAGATGAGTGAGGATGAATTAGAGGTAGCTTATCCACTAGCTAGTGATGTTAAGCACAATAATCAACAAACTGAAGTACTATGATACATTTGAAGTACTTAAATACTAAAAAATCTAAGTAACCAGAGTAAATATGCAGAGCACTATAATCATACTAGTGCAATGGAGAAGTAAGTGGGTTAAGAGAGAGAGAACATATGACAAGGGCTAAAGAATACAATGTTAACATGAAGTGGTATACTACAAAAAGTATAGTGTGTGTGACTGAAATGAATTAAGTACAAAAATAGAAGTGGACTGGAGTAAACCTGAGTAAACACTTGAGATGAGTGGGAAGTCAGGAAAGTGTCAGGATTGATTGAGAGCAGTCCAGAGATGGCATGCACTGTGCCACATAGGGATATGACAGATATTTCAAAAGTAACTCTCATCAAAGGATCTGACATATGTCAGAATGTACCAGTGCTGACTGGAAATTGTTCAAAATGCATGTCATTGTACAGTGCAGACCATGAGCATGTGCTCAACTGAAATATTGAAACAGGACAGGTGGAACAGAGATTCAATAGAGTTTATGTCAACTCAGCAAAATACCTCAAAATTGTTCAAAGTCTTTGGGTTGACTGTATTTTCTCTAATGCAGTGCTTAATGGAATATACAATTTCCATGCATCAGCTGCCTATATGGAATCCTGGAATAATAGCTTTGGGATACAGAACCATGGCAAGCTCTTGAAAATTTTACATCATCAAGTATGGCAGGCATTTGTTCAAGAGTCTATCTGATCTGCAGGTTCTTTCTGTCAAAAAAATGGCAGTTGCAAGATGGCCTTGCAATTGATGAAGTCACAAAGGAGGCCTTTGATGAATTTGGCCAAAATGGAGTTATACAAGCTGCAGATTAGCATGCTTGCAATGAATGTGTTCATGAGTACAAGTACAAATCCACTTCTGATATTTATACTGCCAAATCTGCTGGAGTTGACATGGCAACTGTACAAACAGAGAGCTTGGAAGCACCAGTGAAAATGGTTGTTATGGATGGAATTGTTATGGGACCCCAGCAAGGTGCATTTGATAATGGTATCAGTGCCTGTACAAGTGAGCTTGAAAATACTTGTGGTGGAGTCTTTTGCTAGGATCATGCCATAGAATATGGGGCTACATGCAGAGTTCAAAATTGCACATCCATGAAGTTGAGGAACCTGTGGAAACTAATTTGCTTAATTACTGATGCTATAACAAGATTTTTACAATATAGATTTGCTGTGCAGGCTGCTAGGTGAAATTCTTTCCAAAATGGAATTTTTCAATGATGTTAGCTCAAACTGAGAGGGTCTTATATGTCATCTAATTATGTTGTCAAATATTTTCTTCATTGAAGAAGATGTAAAATATTGTCAAAATATTGACTCATTATTGAGCCCAGTTACTATTTAGATTAGTGTATGTGGAGTGTATGTTGACTCTATTTAAGCTGACTTGGCGGGGGCCTGTGCTCTATGCAGATGCAGAGACTCTATGTGGAATCTACATGGAGTTGGCACAGATTAATATAAAGGACTTCCTTTTAACTCCCAGTAAGGCCCCAAAATCCGTGTACACTCAATATATATTGCACCCAGACAGGTGGGGGGTGTAAAGACCTCCAACTCGAACATGAAATCAGATAGTCAAATTACAAATTTGGTATCCCACTGTAAAGATAATCGGCAGAGAGTAACAGAAGCACTATAGGGTAATAGACAACAAGGAGTACAGGGAGCACGAGGAGCTATGAAAACAGACTAGCATGAGAAGAGAAGAACGAAGACTCATGGAATCATAGGAAAAGAAGAGACAACCAAGACCCCGAGACGCTACTACCGCTCCCTCTCCCTCCCAGGGGTACTCCCTCTCCTAGGCGTCCCCAGCGCTGCGCCCCCACCTTTCCGCGGGGTCGCCGGTACGCCTGTGATGCGCCTTTCCCCCATAACGCCCACCCCACTCTCTCCCGCGCGCTGCACCTCCCTCATCGCGCGCCGTGCTGCATCACCCACTTGTCCCGGGGGCCGCTCCTCGTCCACACGAGCTAATGCGCGCAGAAGGTTTAGTGGGTCCCTTGAAGATATAGATGAGGACGAGGACGAGGGCGGAAGGTATGTCGATAGGAGGTGTGCTGCGTCCGACGAGGAGGAAGCATGTAGTGGAGGAGGTACAGCGTGTCGAGAAGCCAGCACGTCAGAGAGAAGATCGAACCGCCTGTCCAGCATGTCCTCCACCACCCTCGTCATCTCCCGCGCAGCGCTCACATACGTGTGCAGCTGGTCCAGTATGAACTGCACATCCGGCATTCGGTGGACGAGCTCCTCCTCCATTGCTTGGCTCGTCCTCTTCATATCTGACCCGAACCGAGAAGACGTGACTATAGACTCCCTGAGCCCTTCCACGTTCATTGCCTGCCATGCCCCTGCCTGCATCACCGCTGGAAGTTCGTGCACCATGGGTAGGAGGTCTGGGGCGCGTTGTTTTCCTTTGGCTTTTGCTGATAGCTCCGGGGGAGCAGGGGAAGACGGGATGGGCGGGGCACGAAGTTGCTTGGTGTAGGCTTCGTAGGCATAGGAAACCTTTTTCCAGGCTTCGTCTTCTTCTTGAGCCCTGATGGAAGAGACGTGGGTCAGTGTCGTTTTAGATGTAGATTATGAAAAGATCAGAAAAGTGTATCAGGCGACAAAGCGGGAAAATAAGCCAAGCAGCCGCCTGGGTACCGTGTATCCGGATAGACTTGATAACGAAGGAGGCAAAAGAAAAAAACGAAGAAGCCAAGGGAGGAAGAAGTGAGTACCATATATTCCAGTAGACCAGAAAAAGCAAGGAAGAAAGCGAGGAAGCAGGAAACTGAGCAGAGAAGAGAAAGAAATCAAGCAGGAAATGCGGGTATATCGTGCACCTGGTAAGCTTTGGCGGGGAGAAAAGAAAGCAAGAAATCAATAAGAAAGAGAGAAAAGCAACCTTCTCGACCTTCGGATAGGCCTGGCGGCGCCAGGAAAACGACAAGAAAGCAAGGGAAGAAAACAAGATTGGACAGGAAGAAAGATGTAGCATCGTACATCCGGACAACATTGACCGCGAAAAAAATAGAGAGATAGCAAGACGGCAGAAGACGTCAACTAGTAAAAGCCAACTTAATGTGGATCAAGAGGCACAAAATCGAGAAAGCAAGATGGGAATGATGAATTAAAAGTGGGCCGTGCACTCAGGTGGATCCGAAAGGCGATAAAAGTAGAAAAGACCCGCACGATAGCGGGAACGCAAGAAGGAAAGAATGGCGAATCCAGGCAAGGACAGAATGCAGAGATAAAAGGCAAGCGGCAAGAAAGGAACATAAACGACATGAGATTGGCCAGCACGCAAATAGAATTCACAGAACGAGGAAAGAAGCACAGCGTCCAAGAAAGGGAGCCCAATGGGAAAAAGGGCGTATCATGCACCCAAATAAATAGTCGTGCCGACGACGCACAAAAGAGAAGGAAGGCGCGAACATTAGGCAAGCGAGTGAGCAAGAATGCAGATAGATAGGGAGGAACGTGCCCAGTCAACCCAAAAGGTTGAGTACGAAAAGCACGAGAAGAGCAAATCAGAGCCTCAAAAGCATCAACCTCGTCTAACAAAAAAAAAAACCACCAAAACCACCAAAAATAAGCAGGAGACCACCGCCACTCACCGCTTTATATGCCCCGAATAAACGACCTCCCACCCCCTATTCCGCACATTCTGCTCATTCTCCTTCGCCTCCCCCTTCTCTTCTCCTTCGCCTCCTCCCTCCCCATCATACAAACTCACATCGACTCTCTTCTCCGCCAACATCCGCACTACCCCATCCTGCGTGCTTCTCAATACTTCCTTTGCTTTATCCGACAATGCCGGCAACGACGAAGAGGACGAAGAGGAAGGCAAGGGTTTTGATTTAGGTTTTGACGGTGTATTGGTCGACCCCAACGTGGAGCCAGAAGCGCGCAGGGAGCACCAGATGAGCAATTGACGGATGCGCTCCGAGTCTGGAAGATCAGCATCGATGTGTTTGTAGAAGGAGGTGTCGGAGACGGAGGTGTGTGGTTGGCCTGTGGGGTGGGGAGGGTTCAGTTTTAGGTTTGGTTTAGTAGACGAAAAGGAAGTGAATAACGGGGAACAAGTGGGGTAGATCCGGAAGGGACGGGGAAAAGAGGAGTAGGGGAAGAAAGGAAAGGGGAGGTGGGAGGTAAGTGGTGGTGGTGGTGGTGGTGGTGGTGGTGGTGGTGGTGGTGATAGTGAAGGAAGCGGAAGAGGAGGGAGGAAGTAGGGGTGGGGGAATGTAGGAAGATAAGGATACGGGGCGAAGAAAAAGGAGAGGATAAGAAAATACAGGCAGAGGAAAGGGATTATAGACAACAAACGCAAGGGAAAAGAGAAATGAAGGGAACCAAAACTCACTGATAACCCCCGTACTCTCAAACGAACTACTAATACGCTTCCCCCTCCCAAACGAGCTCTTCCTTCTATGCTCCTTCGCTCCTCCCCTCGTTTCCTCCCGCCCCCTCTCTCCTTCCTCCCCCTTCCCACCACCCCCACTACGAATCGCAGCCATCGCCCCCTCCCTTAACAGCTTATTCCGCTCAATCTGCGGCGTCTCGCTTTCGGGGATGGGCTCGGAGATGTCCCGTATCCCAGGGGGCCTCTTCGTCTTCGTATTCTCTTTCCCCTTCACTTTGGCTTTACGCGTATGCTCGATTGCCGCTGTCGCTGTTTGAGGACGAGGGGGGAACTGGAATGCAGGATTTATCGATGTGTTGGTAGGGGCGCGCGAGTGTCGGCGGAGATGGTCCGCCTCGTCGTTCATCGCGCGCACGTCGTTCTCTGCCTCTGGGTCCTGGTCCTCCATGTGCGTGGGGGGCGGCTGGGAGCCTGCACGGAACTTCTTCGCGGCGGGTGGCTTGGAGGGCCCGGCCCCAGCGGTGAATGTGGAGGGCGGGGGCTGCGGCTGGGAGGAGGATGTGCGCGCAGGGAGGGGCTGGGAGGAGGAGGGGGCAGGGGCGCGCACTATGAGTAGGCCGCCTGGGGTTTCTTCTGTGTTGAGCACTAGGGATAGGGAGGAAGGTCAGAAGTCGTGTTGAATAGGTGGGTGGGTGGGTGAGGGAACGTACGTTTCCGCTTGCTCGACGCGCCAGCCTTGCCCTATCATACACAAAGCATTCAATTAGCACAATCCCACAAGAGATACACCACGCACTCACCTCCTTCTTCGCCCTCTTCGCAGCATTCACCAACGGGTTCGCGCTCTCCGCCGCCGCTTTCCGTTTCGCCGCGGGGTGCGGCTGCTCGCTGGGTATCATAGACTGCACTTGTGTCACCGTGGATGAGTTGTGCATAAAGGATGATGGGGGCCCGTGCGCGCGGAGGGGGCGGGACGGGGGAATAGCGTGCTCGGAGTCGTCGATCACGGTGGTCACGGTAAGAGTGTCTGAACCTGCAATGAGCGGAGTTCGGGGGTTGCTCCCACGGTGGGAACATCAACAAACGCGCTCGTGGGAAGGTTTGATTGCCGGGCTCTGATCCTCGTCATCATCTCAAAGACTGATCGCCTCGAACTCTGGTGTAATTTCTTCACAAAGCCCTACATGAGCCAATCCGTACTCCATCTCGTCCAACTTCTCTGCTGTTTCCCATTAACTAGCATCCATCATGCAAAATCTGAACGTAAGAAACCCCCTTACGCCAGGACCCATCCGCGGTTCACTTGCTAGTTCCCCACACTTTCATGCAGCTGCGTGAAGCCTCGGGATTCTTGCTACTGATTCCATTATCACACCTAGAAAGCTTCGACCTAGCGACGCCGCACCCATCGACTTGTACTATCGGTTCGCTACCGCCAATAATCTAGCACTGCCCAACTCGCAGCATCTGGACGGCGCAACTTCTCGTCAGCACCTGGCCACATGCATGGTAAGGGACCTCTGGCAATGGTTCCGTATCCCATTGCATGAACCGACACATGCCCTGTAGTGCATCCGCCCTCCCTTCCCCGCGAACCCGTCGCATCTCCACTTCCTCGGCTTCCCTAACGGTCTCATCGATCGAGCAAGCCAGCACCATGGCGCTCGAACTGGGACGCTTATCCTACCATGCCACTTGGTATCGGGGCGTATATCTTGATGTTGCTACTGCACATATCTATATTCGAACACCGCTGTTGCACACATATTTGAGGGCCACTGTGGCCCAACGCACCGCCGGCGGCCTGCTGGCAGATTGCGCCTCTGCGCCAACGCTTGACGGGCTTCGCATATCCTCAGTGCGTTTGGCACCCGAGCGGCTCGCCCGTCGAAGACCGTATACGCGGCAGATGGAGGTACTGAGAGTTCCAGGGGGTGTTGGGCAGGCCTAGGCGGTTGAGGATGTGTAGTCTTTGTTGGTTCTGCTGGATATGCGATGCGGTCGTTCGAATGGACGTCCTATGTGAATCCAGCAACGCTCGTTGTGTGGGAAGTTTGAGCTGCTGGATGGAGTGCTGGCGCTGCGACTCCTCCCCGTCTCCCTCTGTTCCAGGTGGCACGCACGAACGTATTCCCCTGTCTTTCTCATCAAGGCTCTCGGGAGACAGAATTCAGTTCAAGGCGGGGGTGACGCACATCAGCCACACGAAGACGAATGCGTCCCCCCCGCCGCGCGCACAAGATGATCCAGGTTCTCCTCTTCCAGCGTATCGCACCCATTCCCCACGAGCGGGCAAGTAGGCCGTCACTGGAGCAGCTTTCCTCGGGTATAAGTAATAAGTCCCCCTGTGATAAAGCGGTAGCTCGATGTCGCCGAGAACTGAGGCAGGCAAATTCCGCACCAGCATTCGACTTGTGCCTAGCGGTACGATAACTACGTCTACCTCTTGAAGCGGCTTTTTTTTTCTCTGAAGAAAAATCGCATTCTTTTGAATGAAATGCTCTGAAGTCGTTGCGCAAAACAAGCTCGAAGAAAATAAAATATCATGACTGTGCATTGGAGACACGAGTTCGAGACAATTACAGTCAGATTACACAGTGCTCTTTACACCCTTCTTCACTGCCTGCCACGATTCCCGGGAAGTGATGTCGTTGAACCACCTTTAAAACCATATAAAAGGTTGTCGTTAAATCCTCTACTCAATAAATGCGGCATAAGAACAGACCTCGCAACATTAGGCCTAGTATCCATAACATTGCTCCCGGCAACAGTGAGCAGAGAGCCGTGAGGGATATGGAAAAGATCGGCAAGGGTGAGTTCCTGAAATGAAGTCGATAATAATCCTGAGCATTTAGAATAAATGAGGATATAGGCGACGACTTACATTACCAGCTAGATACTTTTGTTTACTTAAAATAGTGTCGTAGACATCAAGTTTTGCAGATAGGTTTTCAATATGCTTCTCGAAAGCAGACTGGTCCGTCGGCAGGTTTCTCATTCTTGAAGAAAACATAGAAAATTAACATATGTTCTAAAGGAGGACAGAATCTTTAAAATATTATGTACTTACGGCTTAAAAACTTTCTCTGAAACAGCGCCTAGAGCGTGTGGCTCAAAATCTTGTGTCTCCACGGAGGCAGCTTGCTCGAAGATAGCATTTCCCTTGGGATCTTCAGGAATGAGAGGAGTGCCTTGCCTTGCATACTTTGCAGCGATGTATCGACAGATAGCACGGCTTTCATATATGATAAAACCATCATCATCCTATAATGAAATGTTCAAGTAAGAAGGTTACGCAATAGGTTGTATTGTTATTCGAACACCCACCAGGTAGGGTACTTGTCCAAAAGGCTGCTTCTCGAGGTATTCGGGAGATTTATGTTCGTTGTTTTTCCAGTCTAATTCTACAAGCTGGAAGGGAACTTTTTTCTCGTGCATGATGATCGCAACGCGCTGAGTGCAGGTCGTTTGTGCTATACCATAGAGTCGAAGAACAGCCATTGAGAGTTGCTTGCAGGTGCTGAGACTTTGCAGCAGATACGAAAGTTAAGTAGATTTAGCTCGCAGGTTAATGATATTTCATACTTTTTATATTCTATATTTTCAGGATCGTCGCAGGCTCATCACCGCTACGAACTTCCAAATGGGTAGCTGATTAAAAATGCATTGCAAATCAGCTTACGCAGATGGAAGCCATTACTAGGCTTTGAATCAGCTTACAAAAGTACATGATAAATCCATATACGCGACACGTAATGATTATTGAGTAAAGTTCACAGAAGGATACTTCTGTTGAGAAACCCGAATTCTGGTGAGAAACCCTTGTTTTGTCTATTTAGAAACCTAGATACTACGGTAAGGGACAGCCAAATACAACAAAATGGATATCTCGACAACCAGAATTTTTGGAGGAATACTGATGGTGGATCTGAACTCAGAACTTGAAAAGACATCAAAAAACATATCTCCGAAGTTTTTCCCACGACATTTAAGGATGGCCAAAATTTTCGGCCATTTCAGTGCACTTTTTAGGTGCTCTCAGTGTTAAAATAAACAACGCAGTCTCGACGACATCAGAGACAGTTTGTCCTCAGAAAGATAAAGGGGGGGGGGGGGTTCCAAGAGGG
>JASFDF010000853.1:0-10953 GCA_036937115.1 Nidularia sp. FH-822889 | reverse complement strand
TACGCGATGCAAAAAGAATCCCCCTCTGATTTCGCAGAGCCAACGCGTCGCCTCAGCGCGTCGGCACTGGTGGATTCACGCGTCGTCGAGAAGGAAACCGCTCTGGACTTGGTGGCTCATCCCACAACACCTTCTACGTGTTCTACTAAAGCTTCCTCTGTCACTGCCACTGCTGCGCCGTTGGTGTCCTTCGATGAGCACCGCACTGAATTCAAACAACTTTCGACTTTTCGACTTCTTCTAGCACATATTGGGTAAGGTTCTACATTAAATAACGCGCCCTACATACAGCTAACGAGTGTTATTTTGTTCAGGGCTGCATTGACTTTATTTCTTGCGACCACCGACGCTGTAGGTTCCTGAAGCCATCTCTACCCTCAAGAGCTAACATAAAATATTATATTTCTTAATAGACAATTGTTTCGACTAGTTTACCGACAATCACTAGTGAACTCCATGCATCGCAAATTCAGTATACCTGGGTTGGTGTTGCTTACATGTTGACTCAAACGGCGTTGCAGCCTTTATACGGACGGATATCAGATCTTGTTGGCCGAAAGGTTGGTGTTACCTTCTGGTCCAAAGTTGCCTGCTTAATTCCTTGTAGACTGTTCTTTATACCAGCATGACTATATTTGCGATTGGATCCTTACTATGCGGTGTGGCTCAGGTAATTCCTATATCCAAGCTCTAAATATATCCCGGGCTAACCATCTGATGCTGTATAGTCTATCAATTGGTTGATTGCTGCTCGTGCTCTAGGTAAACACTACTTATCCTAAGAGATATGTTTAGGATGCTCATGGCGCCTTGTCAGCTGGCATAGGTGGCGGCGGCATCGTTAGCTCCGTGTGGGTTATAACAGCAGAAATTGTCGAAGTTCAAAACCGCGCGAAGTGGTCACAAGCTTTAAGCATTACATGGAGCTGCTCGGCGATTGCAGGTCCACTTTTGGGAGGTTTATTCAGCGGTTCGTTGCATTCCTAAGCACTAACTCGCCAACACAATACTAATAATGCAACCAACTCCAGGTAATCATGGCTCCAGTTTATTGAGCTGGCGATGGGGATGTGAGTCAGCTGTTGTTCTCTGCTGACTTTATCCTCACCTTATTTTAGTCTATATCAATCTTCCGATATGCCTTATTGCATTCTTGGTTTTGCTATATTCCTTACGTGACGTCAAACTCACCAAAGCGTCGGATGCATCATGGCGAACCTTAGGACGGCGATTCGATTTCGGTGGATTGTGAGTCAACTGAAGGCATCCGCTCAACATGTGTTCTTCATAATAACGATTCCAAAATAGGATCCTGTTTATGAGCGGCACAAGCTGCATTGTTATTGGATTTAGCTTTGCGACCGAATTAGGCTGTCGGTTATTTACCTTTCAACGCCTTCCCGATTTCTCTGACGCGAAGATCCCCGAATATAGGGACGGCTGTATCAACTCTTTTGCTCATCATTCTCGGGCCCATCATTCTTGTTTGTGGGGGCTTCTACGAAAAACATACCACGCGAGACTGCCTGTTTCCCTCCAGTACATTTAACGACCCCACCACAAGTTCGTCTATTCCTTCGCATTATCCTTTTGTCATACTAAATTTTCTTTTTACAGTCATCATACTCGCGGTCTCCTTCTTACATAACCTTGCGTTCAATGCCGGGACTTTCTATCTTGCCTTATATTTCCAGGTTTGTTGTCCTTTTTATCGGAGTTATCGGAGCCACACTGGCTCTAATGATCACGAGTAGGCTGCCAATGGCTCTACGCCTCTTCAAGCCGGTATCAAAATGCTTCCCTATTCCCTTGGCTCATCTTTGGCATCGATGCCTGCAGCCTGGTTCATTGGCTACTGGCAAACCCGCAGTCGTGATACTAGCGGGCAAAACTGGACTATCTCCAGTGGTCTTCTAGTATCTACAATTGGCTTTGGCAAGTCCGACTCACTTCATAATACGCCCTCTTTCTTTCTAACATGACTTTGGCACAAACAGGTCTCCTGAATATATTGGACGAGAAGACTTCCCTCGTAGCTCAGATTATATTTCCCCTGATCGCTGGCGTTGGTATCGGGCTACTTTTCCATGCACCTTACCAAGTATTCGCGAAAGCTTTGAAAGCTAACGAATTAGCTACTGGAACTAGTGCATTCTTCCTTGTTCGTTTCACCGGGGCAACCATAGGCTTGGTACGTGTAGATTACTTCGGATGGCAACTTTTTTTCTAACCTTTATGCAAGGCTGTGGCGGGGACTATCTTCAATGCACAAGCGTCCATACGTTTATCTTCCCTTACTCCGTGGCTTGCCTCCGGCTCCTCGATTGATTTTACCGCTCTTGCTTCTATCGAGCCGCTGTCTCTCAGATCGCAAGTCTTGCATGCTGTCTCACTGTCCATACGAGTCAGTTCTTTTTCTTGATGCTGAACGTTGTACTCATAAGTATATTAGACCGTATGGACGGTTTGTGCACCATGCCTGGGACTAGCTTTTTTGGTGCGTATTTTCCTTGTTCGCTATCATGCCTACATTTTAATCTTTCTCTATTTAGATCTCTCTATTCTTGCGGAAAATGACCATCCAAGACCCAATTGCAACCCCCGAAATGCGGTTAGAAACCTCGACCCAAACGTCGCCTGAAGAAAAGGTGTAACTTGAAGTAAAATCAATAGTATTTGTAATAGACCCCGTTATGGCACGGCTTCGAATTTCCTAGTGTACTCATCCTCCTACTGTATATATATTTTTGAATAACATAAATCCATAAAAGTCTTGCTTGCTTACTCGAGGCTCTGAGCCATGTGCACATCAATTTTATTTTGCGGTCACAATTGAACGGTGTTTCAAGAGGCGTAGGCAATTGTGTCCGTAATTATTTGAGATCAGGGGATCCCCATTAAAGACCATCTTTCAGGTGCTCCCGGCCCTCTACCAATCAAACATCTCAGCCGCGCTATACGCCAATAGCTAGATCTTCGCAGAGTCTTAGTTGCTTTGAACTTGCTTGCCTTCGAGTGCATCTGGAAGCAGCGCTCATCCTTCTCGGGCAGGATTCTCGAACGTCGAACACGAAAATTGTTGCTTCATGTAACGAATGCCAAGCACGCCCATTAGCAAGCAACAGAAGACCCTATGCAATATACTTGTAATCTGAACTTCTGCTACGGGAGACGAGCAGTGTCAAGCATGTAGCTGCAGGAAGGCTGGGCCTGATCCGGATCCTCAAAGTAACGAGGTGAATTTCTCCTATTGCAGTCCCGTGATAGTCCTCATGGAACCTGAACAACTCACGGCACGACTAGTGGCTTGTTTGATGACACGAGAAGAAAGGCTTTAGCGTCTACGGTCTTCCTGTGTATTATTATCAGATATCAGATCGCATGCGAAAGGAGATAATATACCAAAGACAGCTCATTCCAAGGTCATTCTGTTATTCCATGCCGCTTTATACATACCCTAAAATCTAAATATCAGAATCGAGAAACGGGCACCTCTTAGAAGGGATATGTTCGGGATTAGATCTCGCTCATTTAGCTCCCTGTAGGGCCACCAGAGGGAATAGACGCCGAGAAGCAGTACCTTGGAGAAAGAAGAGACTTGCCCAGACAAACGGGATCTATTTTTCTGAGATATCGATTGAGTTGCAAACAAACTGCCTAGAAGCCGGCATTCTGTAGGGGTCGCTAATCATAAATGAAAAGAATCGGGGGCGCTTCTTGTATGCGGATCCTTTCAGGAATTTGACTTGATATAACCGGAATGAAAAGCCCTACCTATACGGCCCAGAACAGAATGGAGTTGCAAAACGACATGTCCGCTTGTCAGAAACAAAGGCACAAAATGTATGATGGGCCCCTGGGATAAAAATGCCAGAGGGGCAAGTGACCGGGGAGCTAGCATGAGATTGGATAGCCATTGCTTTTCAGGAAATGAATGTTGGACCTAGAGTGCAACGAGTTGTTGTCTCCGAGGAATTCCTCTATTTGTACATGTCAAGACCTGTGTATGAGTTGTATCGATGGAAAAAGAGGATTATCGTCGAGCTATCTATTAACGGGCATGTCAGATAGGTTCGGAATTAATGGTTTAACAAGCCGCGCGGACAGCACGACCGTGTGTTTGACGTACGGAATTCATCATCACGATCGTATGGGAAGCAAGGAACGGCAGATAACGTTAAGATGAACAACCCAATTTGCCAAATTTAACAGAACATCGTTGCATGAAGAGCAAGGCGAATGGCTGCAGATCAGCTGGGATGTTGAGAGCAGACATGTTAACCATGATCGTTGACATCACCACGTGCACTGAGCATTCGATTGCAAAAGAGTTGACAGAGGAGGCCGCCTGACAGAAACACGCATTGGATGGACGTCGACAGTAGCGGTGACGTTTACTGGGTTTTGGGTGATATTTCTGAACTTTTCGCAACTTTTTTCGAAACATCCTCTTAGCCCCATAGCTTCGGCTCTAAGCCGAGAGGTATGGGTTATGAGAGGTTCGACAGTAGATGGTAGAGTACTGGAGCTGTGGGGAAAACACAGCATGATGATGTGCGCAGGCTGAAGATGGTAGCTGGAGACGAGGCTATCAGATGCAACAGATGCCGGTGTGCGTCACGGAGAGAGGGAGCAGATGAGGTCAGAGGGGAGCAAAAGGGGAGCGGGCGAGAATTGAGTGGCACGCGAGCAGGAATTCTGGCGCACCTTACCCACCGACGGCTGGCAAGTATCTTCCAACGACGGCGAATGCCCAAAGCACTTCAGAGAACGGAGCATCTTACTGCAGGATCATACCCGCAGCAAGATAAGCATAGCAGAATGAGTCTAGCGATAAGGCGAGGCGCTGCAAATAGTAAGACATGTGCATTGCTGTCCCGACTGCATTTGCCGAGCTCAAAATTCAGGCGATATCACTCGTGTGCCCCTCATCTTTGTCCCCAAACCCCCATCTTCCCTACATCTTCCTCTTCCACAACTATGACTCCAGTCATGTCGCCCTCTCTGTTATCCTCCTCCTCCTCCTCCTCGCTGGTCCTCCCACCTTCCAGCCCAGTCCTCGCACGCCCCCTCTCCACATCCTCTGTCCACAGCTTAGCCGCCCAGATTCTCGTTAGCGCAGCCTCATCCTCTTCCTCCCTTCGTCTTGCCGAAGGCGAAGTAGAAGTCGTCCAGGAAGATGGTCTGCGCCATGCAGAGATCAAACTTTCCGCAAGGTGAGCTCGTTTTTCTCGTCTTCCCATTTGTTGAGCTACGCCGTCTCCGGCAGCTGAACAGACTTTTACGCTCCCTTGTATCGAATCATGGTCTGATTCTGCTGTTCATTCAATGTTCTGCTTCTGACATGTCTATTTCCCTACAGACAGTACAAGACGCTGGCTTTTGCCGCGGACCTCCTGGAATGTCTACGCTTGCTGCAAGTTCCATCATGGACAAACCCTGAAATCGGTACCCAGGACGTTAAAATCCACAAGGTATCAGGGTCATTGACCAACGCCGTCTTCTTCGTGTCTTGCCCTTCCGTTCTGGGCGTCCGCACCCTCCTTCTACGTATCTATGGATCTTCTTCTGGTTCCCTCATATCCCGTCCTCGCGAGCTCCATACCCTTCACATCCTGTCTTCCCAGTACCGTATTGGTCCACGTGTATTCGGAACGTTCGAGAATGGGCGAATTGAGGAGTTCTTCCAGTCCACGACGCTGACCGCAGGAGACATCCGGGATCCAGAGATCAGCCGCTGGGTGGGTGCCCGCATGGCAGAGCTGCACTCCGTTGACATTGAAGTCATTGAGGGCACTTCTCCAAAAACCAGAGGCGAAGGTGCTGGGTGGGAAATTGGTGCGAAAAAGAATGTAAAATCGTGGCTGGCACCAGCCCAGCAGGTCCTGGCACTTCCAGGGATCCCTGATGACATTCGTACGGAACTCGACTTGCAGCGATTCAAACAGGACTGGGATAGGTACATGCACTGGCTGTCCAAAGTAGATGATGTCAATAGTGGCAGTAGACGCGTTTTTGCCCACAATGACACCCAGTACGGCAATCTCTTGCGATTGACAAACCCCAAGACGGGCGTTGAGCCTCATCGTCAGGTATGTACCCAAGGTCTGCCACACACTTCACCTTCGCATCGCTGAACCTCCACTCCCCCACTCCCCCAAAGATCATTGTCGTTGACTTCGAATATGCATCACCCAACCCAGCCTCCTTCGACATCGCTAATCACTTCCACGAGTGGACCGCAAACTACCACGGCCCCACTCCCCATATCCTCGATCCATCGCTTTACCCAACCGCAAAGGAGCGCCGGAACTTCTACAAAGCATATATCCAACACAGCAGCATCTTCGGGGAGTCCCCATTTACTGATGAAGCAGAACTCGAGCGTGCGATCCTCAAGCTGGACTCGCAGGTGCGCATGTGGAGCCCTGCGTCCCACGCTATGTGGGCAGTCTGGGGCATTGTGCAAGCCAGGGAAGATGTGGAGAACAACGTCGTGGAGGTAGAGTTTGACTATATTAGTTACGCGCGCGGACGGATGGCAGGATTTCGCCGCGAGCTTGTCAGCCTTGGAATCTTATAGGAACCAGTAGTACCAGTACTTACCCTAATGCCATACTTATTGTATTTGTATTTCTGTCGGTATTTGATAGAGCAAATTTATCAAATTGATTCCTACGATGACAAGATAATGAATTGAGTAAGAATAAAAACATATTGCTGATGACGACGATGATGCGATGTACTGGGGAGATATAACGTAGCCTAGCGTGAACACAGAACATTTGATATAGCTTGGGGGGGTAAAAAAGGTAAAATGATGGGTGTTTTTAGTGGTAATAGAGTTAAGACAATATGAGATGGATAATCGAGGGAAATCCGACAATGTGCGGGCACAATATACAGCTTGAACAGTGGGGGGAGGGATGGCAAAGATGTATGCAACACAATGTCCGACCTAGCGGCAGCATAAACACAGACTGGCATCCAGATGGAGAAAAAAAAACGGAATAAAGACAATGGGAAAAAAAAACAAAAGCAAGTTTAAGCCCAAGCTTTCTCGTGCAGCCTGGAGGAACCCATGGCAAGTTCCGTTGACGACCACGGAGAGCTGGCCATGGCCTCAGCGACGGGGCTGGAGGTGTTCGGGTACTGGGAGGACGCCAGGTGGCTGCTTCGCCCAAAACTTCCCCAGTTTCCTGCACTTCCTCCACGCACATGCCCGTTGACTCGGGGAGCAGGGGTGTTCTCACCGGGAGACAGAGCGTACGACGAGTGGCCCGTCGCAGGCGGTGACGGACTGAAGTTCAGGTCAATCTCGCTGCCGTTGAAGGAGTGCCTGATGTTCGAATTAGTATTGGCAGCGGAGCTGTTCTTCTTCATGGACTGTTGCTGTTGCTATCGTAGGAGGATTAGTGCGGGTAGCGATGTACGAGCATAACGAACATAACGTACGTTATTATACCCCACGATCTCCAGCCGCGAGTTGCTGTGCCTCCCCAGATCGGGTCCTGCAGTAACAGGGGCAGGAGACTTGGCTGCAATGTGCTCCGGTGCTGGCATGAGTATCCCGTTGCTCGCAAACGAAGGATACGCCGACTTGTTTTGCGGCTTAGAAGGCCCATCGAGGGCAGAGGTGTCAACCCTCAGAGAGCCAGTCGGAGGACGCGTGAACTGGAAGCCGCCGTTGTTAGGGTTCATCTCAACGGGCGTCGCATTGCCGGTGTGCTCCTGGGGTCTCTTGGCTGAGATACGTGCCAGAAGAGAGACGGAGGCATCGTTGGGATCGCTGTTGGTGCTCAACGAACGGGCTCGGCCGTCAGGGCGCGGCTGAGCGGGAGCTGAATTCTCACCACCCGGAGTACCTGCGCTAGCTGGAGTGGCGCCTGAAGCCGGGAGCTCGGTGTGGATGAAGCAGCATCGCTTGCCATAGGGGCAGGAACCAGACACCCAGAAGGTCTAAAAATAGAATGTCATGAATAACGAATTTTACAACAAAACTTGAATCACATACTCTGCAAATCTCCGTCTTATATTTCGGGTGTCTCGATACCTTCCGGAGCTCATCCTCACCATGCGCGAACTGACACTTGGCGCCATATCGACAGGTCCCCTTCTCCTCCCAGCTGCGGCAAAGCTCAGTCTTGTACAGACCGAGCTTCCGGTTGTTCGCGCTGGGACCGTTCTGACCATTTGTACTAGTCGGACTGGAGACACTGCCCTCGCCACCCGGAACTGCCTGCGTCGGAAGAACGCCGTAGGCATTGTTGTACTGCGCCTGAAGGCGTGCCGTCATAGCCTGCGCGAGCGCCAAATCCTGACCATAGAACTGGTTCGGATACATGGGCATAGCGGGGGGAGGCATGGAAGGCGGGAACATGCCTGGCGGGAATGCCTGGAGGTTGTTGTTCAGCAGCGCCAGTGTGGCAGCGTCGCGGATAGCTGAAGGGTCCGACGCAGAATGATGGTGCGTGCCGCGGAAGACGTTGTGCTGCTGCTGGACGCGATTCACGGCAGGATGGGCATCGTGGGGAGGCGGGGGAAGCATCATATCGTACAGCTGCTGGGTGTTACCGAGCGAGAGCGACGAATGGTGAGCACCCGGATAACCCATGGCAGTCGGGCTCGGGACCACTCCTTGCTGAGGGAAACCACGCGGCGGCTGGCGGTACCCCATCCCTGGCAAGTTGTTGTTCGGCCGACCTTGTACGAACTGAGGAGGTGCCTGAGGGGGGATACCCGTGTAGTTCCGTTGCTGACCCGGATAATCCTCCCGTTCCGTGGTAGGCGGCTGATGTGTCTGCTGAGCGCCTGTTCTGTAGTCGTACATCTGAGGCTGAGGGCGGTGAACATGGTTCGTGAGCGAGGGATAGGAGAGCTGCTCAGCATTGGCGGCCGCGTTCTCCATGTACTGGCCTTGCATCCATTGCTGTTGCTGTTGCTGCTGCTGCAACTGTATATCATTATCATCTCCGGCCTGTTGGAGGCGGCGTAAATCTGCACTTGAAAGGCCACCACTAAAAGAATGCGGGCGCTCTTTCGCTTCATTTGTAGGAGCGCTCTTCAGGGTCCCATTCGACAATAAATTGTGACTCGCAGAAGACTCATGCGAGCTGGATATCGTAGTATCAGTCGAAGAACCTCGAGAGTGGGAGATGGCGATGGGATGGTCAGAAGCATGGGGAGAAGAGCCGACACTTGTGTTCGACGAAGAATCTAAGGGGCTAACTTCACTCAGCTGGGCGACTGTTGCTGCTGCAAGTTTCGACTTGGGTGGGGTACGGATGGGACGGTGAAGGTCCTCAGCATCCCCTGTAACTTCGCCTATTTTCAATCGAACGATCTCGTCCGCAAGGTCCCATCCGGCTTCGGCGTCAACGAGTTGGCCATTAGTGTTGAATCGCCAGCGCTGGCTGTTGGGCACAGCGCGGTCGGAGGGGTTTTCGGTGCGTGCAGGCATGGTAGTAGAAACGGTTGATTTTGCAGGGTTAGCACCACGTATGATGGGGGGATAGAAGGGTATGTCTTTAGGTGTCGATAAATGCCAGTTCTATTCGGGGGGATCAAGATGAGCTTAGGGGCAACACGTGGCTAGGGTGAGGACAGACCTCTATACTGGCTTCGCTGTCTGAGTCGTATTCTGGCGTCCAGGGAGGTTGGCGTGTTGCGGAGGTATTAGACAGAGCGAAGGGAGGAAGAAGGTCGTTGTGCGGGGGTGGGTAAAACGTTCTTGTCGTTGCAGATGATGTCGTGACTGTGTCGTGCATTTAACTGTGTCAGAGCGGGTGCGATTGAGGGTGGAACGGGGCTTGGAGGATGTGGAGGACAGACCTGGTATTAACACTTTGCTGCGGGCGAAGGAGTGATATGAGTTAGGATATGTGCCGGATGCTGCTGGATAGATAGTGTCTACTGTCTGCTGCGTCGACGGGGATAGGAGCAAGATAGGTATAAAAAGGAGACGTTGCGTGAGATCGTGAGGGGAGGTCGTGTGTCAGAAAGAAATACGGACGGAGGAAGAGACCTGAGGAAGAGATGGTTAAGAAGGAAGGAGAGCGAGGCGAAGGGCAGGCGTTCACGCAAGCTTTTGATCCCAGCACAACGTGCCCAAGGACCCTTCTCGGTCGGCTTTTCCCAATAATTAATCATGCTGGGCGTCACTCTCCATCGATGGATACGATACCACAGAAGTACAGAGACTACATATTTTATACACTATTCTTTCGTATTCTTCGTCGTTCAATTCTCTTCACTAGCTCCTTCACAAGGCTGTTCTCTGGCCAACTTCCCCCCGTTTCCTTCCTATTCCAGCGAAATGCATCACGTCCGCATCAGACAGCACAGCTTCAGACACTCTCCGCACTACGAGCATATGGATAGAGACTGCTCGTACTCCTCAACTCAGCCGTATTACAACGATTCTGAACGAACTCGACGGAAAGTACAAGGAATTGAACACAATGTTTGCTCTTCAACTTGTCACAATCGGCACGTGCACTACACGTGTTGCGCTCCAACTATAGCCATCATGCTATGACTCTCCATCACCCTTGTCGTCAACTTGAATGATACGCCAGGCAGTGCCCCCAAGTATGTTGTACATACGGCTCAGCGTCCCGATTTTCCAGAAATCCAATTGTTGTGCAGTCCTCTACTCTCAAAAACACCCAACGGCCTACATCGATACCCCGTCATGATATCTATCGATCCACATCCCTCCAAGATCCTGCCCTTGGATTGTGAAGAGCCTCCATCGATGTCGCACGCGATCTTTGCCTTGCCGCATCCTCGTGCTGTCTCTCGGCTCCTGTCCTCTCTTCAACGCTGAAAATCCGCATCACAGACACCACTAACCGCCAGCCATCGATACACGTTCGCCAGCCGTCTGTGCACGTCCTCCGCATCTTCCAGGGTGCTTCTGTTCGCTGCAAAGAATCTACCGAATAAAAGTAT
>JASFDF010000851.1:0-10987 GCA_036937115.1 Nidularia sp. FH-822889 | reverse complement strand
GTTTCGAATATGATTCATTATACCCGTGAAGCATTTGTGCTCTTGCTTCAGCTGGTGAAACATAGACTTCGGCCCGCAGAGGACACATGGACCTCTGCTATAGCTCGGCTCATTTCGCTTTTACTTGACGCTTGGTCAATCCAATCAATGGATACGCTGCACTACCAAGATTTGTGTGGACAATTACATCGACATGGGGTATACAGAGCGTCTTTCTTGAAGAGCTCAAGAATCGGAAGATTTTCGGGGTGGGCCACGATCCCGGATCTCGTGCGCATTATCCTTGTCGTTCCCCGTTCAAAGCTGGCGGTGCTGGAAAATTCAAAAATGGAGGAGGTTGGCACACCGCCGTTACTCTGCGATATGTTTGGTGTAAGATGCCACAATGTGTTCACTTCTGTACATGTTGCGTTCGGACGCGCAATTTCCGTGGGAACAAAATCCCGCCCTCAAGTCATCTTTGAAGAGGATTTGAAGGGTTGGGCGGGAGATTCCGCGCTTGTTGTGTCCTTTGTTATGCCGTCTTGGCTTCTTTCTGATCTTGAACCTCCAGAAGGGCTCAGCATCGGCTTCGGTGTTGTTAACACGCCTGCTGCGACAATGTCTCTCGTGAAGAAGCTGGGTCTCAATCTTCGTATATTTAGTGCTAAACTTATGGACGAGACACATGTTCATGTCCTGCCTGAGCATCCCTTGCCCTCTCGATATTCATCCACCCTCCCACTTCCGTCTTCACAGCTTCCGGGGGCTGTAATTTCTCAGATCGGCCAGTCTGGAGCAGCGTTTGTTGAGCTGGATGAGCAGTGCGAGTTGGTCTCTTCTTTGAATGCGCGAGTGTCCATTACCGATGATGATTCTGTGCGCATGTTCTGCGCAGATGGAAGTAAGGTTATCCCGCAGGTCTCGCAGATCTCGTCGTGCATCATCCGAATTACCCTGGGCAGCCGAGTCCAGGATATTGCGTATCCTTTCCCTGTTATCGGTACTGCGCACCGACTACGCCTCGCTCGAAAATCACGATATATTGAGGTATGTGGTTGGCAATTTCATTTTTGGTGATCTGCGGTTAACACACCCCTGTTTCCGTTTCAAAGATAATTGTACCGCCATCGAGATCGTTGATGCCTGACGGGATGAAGCTCAACCCGTACCCAGTCATCAATACCAATGGACTATTGCACCCATGGAGCATCCACCGCGTCAATATCCTCGCTTCACCCGTACTCGATGTCAAAGCCAAGAACGTCGGAGAGTGGCTGAATCTCCATATTGGTTCCATGATGTCAGCTCGCGAACGATCACTTCGGAAAAAACACGAAAACGATACCCTGATGTTCGTCAAAGACACCATCCACTCGATTTTTGTCAGCGCAGCAGGCATGCAGGGCAACTCTGTACAGAGACTTTTCTCGTTACGAGATGAGAAGACAAACAACTGCGATACTATTTTGTTCATCAATAACCTACGGTTTGACCTAGCTTCCCATACCATGATCTGCGACGGCTACGTCCTGCCTCTTTATCGAAGCTTAATTAAGGAGCTGGAGATGCCGTTCGCAAAGTTAGTGCATGAAGGAGGGATGGTTCAGATCACTGTGTTTGAAGGTGAGATGAAGGCTTGGAAGCAGCTCTTGCCCGCCCTAGTTGAACGATGTCGATCTTCGTGGACACATGGTGCGAATTGCGAGTATGTGGTTCAGGGACGCATCCCACTCACAGAGGATATGGAGGCAAATCCTTTGTGCAGTTGCGGAAGAGGGAAGGAAGTCGATGGAATGCACAAGGTCGGTCTGTGGAAGAAATTTGCGCCGTACGTCACGCAAATCGCACTTTCGCCGTTGTTCGCCGTATCGTATCTTGAGACTGTTGGACGGGATCCCGAGGCTCGCAAGTGTTCAGTATGTAGGCAGAGAGGTAAACCCCGGATCAAGGAGTGTACGGGGTGCAAAAAGGTACGGTATTGTTCTCCCGAATGTCAGAAGAAGGATTGGAAGACGCACAAGCCGAATTGCAAGCCTTGAGTTTTGACTAGTGGCCGATGTTGCGCGTGGAGCAAACCTCGAACGTTCAAATTATGTTTATGTAGAAAAGTTATTGCAGAATCCATCTTGAATCTCGGTTGCGTTCTTCCACGATTTGAGTCTTCCAGAAATATAAGCGACATTCGACTAGCATTGATTTTGTTAGACATAGACAATTTGCTGTATTCTCCTTAGTTACTAGATGTCGGTACGAATATAAGTGGGCTGTCTATCCAAGCCTCTAAATTCGTATTGACGGCGTATTGTGACGGTCAGGTCACGGAGTCCGTGCGCAGACCACTCTTGTTCTCATTTCTCACTTATACTCGTAGTGTACTCGCTTGTATCCTCGTCGAAACAACGCGCATTACTGTCATCAGCTCATTTTACGCCTTCGTTCTCGTTCACTCGTCCTTGCCCGTAACAGTTTGTTTCGACCACCAATCCTTGTTCACCATCTTCGCACTCGTCCTTTGATTCCCTTTTTATCCCTTGACACTTGATTTTCCCACACTTTCCATTCCATGTCCGACGAAATTCCCACTGACTCTTTACCTGAGCACCCCACCTCCGGTGATGGTGCTCAACCAGAACAGGATCTCCAAGAGCGCCTTGCTATATGGCGTTCAATTTCGGATCTAGGCCGCTTTCATGAAGCTTCAGTTAGGGATGCTGCGAACCAGCGCTCTGACCTCGCCCAACTCATGCACCAGTTCAAGATCAACACAACGTCGTCGAGTGCCACTTCTTCAGGCAGCGGTGCTCCACGAGTTCGTGAACCCCGTATCTTTGATGGGGCTGCCAACCATGTCGACTCTTTCGTACGTGAAATTTCTGATGCGTTGTACTTGCAATGTCGTGCTATTGTTACCGATCGAGACAAGTGCCTGTACTTCGGATTCTATCTCAAGGATGGATCCCCAAGTTCATGGTATGTTGGCATCGAGAAGCATGAACCTCATCTTCTCGATGACTACGATTCATTTCTTGATGCTTTTAAGACCCATTTCGAGGACAGTGATCGCTATGGTACTGCTCTTCGCAAGCTTCGGCAGCTTCGCCAAACTGACTCTGCCTCGTCTTACTCTTCTCGTTTCCGTGAGATCGCCTCCGAGCTTGATCTAACAGACGAGAGTAAGATTCAGATTTTTTATGATGGTCTCAAAGAGTCTGTCAAGGATGCTCTTATGTTTAAAGGCGAGACTCCTAAGATATTTGACGATTATGTCAAAATTGTCATCATCCTCGATAATCGGCTTCACCAGCGTTTTTTAGAGCGCAGTGACAGCAAGACTACCGTTAAAAGTTTACTAATACTTCTATCCCAAAGACTTCCTCTGTTATGACAACCACATATGTTCCCAGCATAGCTCCAGCATCTTCACTGTCTAACAATGTCGTACCAATGGAGATTGATGCTGTGGTTTGTGGTCCCCTCACTGCTGCAGAAAAAGAGCGCCGCTGCAAGGAAGCGCTCTGCTTCTACTGTGGAAAGGGAAAATATCTTGTTTCCAAATGTCCCAATATGTCTGACGCTGCAAAGCGTAAGACCAAGAAGGCCACTCCCGTTTCAGGAAAAGCCTGAACAGTAGCTCAAGCACGGTCCAAGGGCTACCGGATAAAGATACTAGGACCCATCTGACCATTTCGGAGCCCATCCATGCTCGGCTTGATGATGGGCATTGGATTGTGATTTCATCTGTTCCGCCTCCAGTCTATCGTTTTGCTTCCTCTTTGACTGCTTCGTCTCCTGAACATTTCTTTATTTCAGTTTCACTTCACTTTCCTCATTTGAAACCTGTTAAAACCTTTGCTCTTGTTGATTCTGGTGCTTTGGCATCATGTATTTCAGACATCTTTGCTGCTCAGCACTCTCTGCCCCGCCATGTTAAAGACATACCAGTTCCTATTTTGGCGGTCGATGACCGTCCTATTGCTTCTGGACTTGTGAATCATGATGTTATTACTCAACTAACTGTGGACAAACACTCTGAGCACATCTTGTTAGGAGTTGTATCTGTCCCATTTCCTGTAATTTTAGGTCTTGATTGGCCTCAACACCATAATCCTTCTATTGATTGGAATAATCCAAATCTCACCCTTTTGTGCTGCAATCTCACTCGCACGCACTCTATCACTGTCACAGCGAGAGGCCCTGGTCTCAGTTGCTTCCCACTTCCCCTGAATGCGCTTCATGCATGTTCTATTACAGCAGCTGGACTAGGCTTTGGTCTACAAGGCACCTCTTTGCTCATGTCACATCCTTGAGACACTACACCTCTCAATCCCAAATCTACCATCGATATTTCGCCCTCACCTGCATACCTTAGCTTTCTCACAAAGTGGACTGGCTTCGGTCGCTCTACCCGTGAGAATCCACTGCCTTCGAGTAAACCCAATATTGCTTTTACAACCCCACGTCGTTTTGCAAAATACTCGAAATCCACACCTGTCTCCATCCTTTGTTTTCACCCCACTGGATCCCCATACTATATCTATGCTACCAACACTACCCCTTTCCTTGCTGATGATGTTAGTGAGGATAAGGATCCACCAATTTCCCCTGACTTCCTCCACTACATCCCAAACAAGTATATGCCATGGGCTGACTCCATATTTTTGCCTACGGAAGTCAACAACTTACCACCCCACCACCCTTATGACTGTGCTATCAACCTTGAGGAAGGGAAAACACCTCCCTTTGGCCCTTTGTATCATCTGACACTGGATGAACAGAAGGCTCTCACTGAATATATTGATGAAAACATGAAAAAAGGTTTTATTCGCTGTTCTACTTCTTCTGCTTCATCCCCTATTTTATTTACTCGCCGAAAAACCAGTGATCTTTGTCTATGTGTGGACTATTGTGGTCTTAATGCTATGACAAAGAAGAACCGGTATCCACTCCCTCACATCAACGATCTTCTTGATCGTACTCAGGGATGCAAACTCTTCACGGTCATTGACCTGAAGAATGCTTTTAATCTCATTTGCATTCATGAAGGAGATGAATGGAAGACTGCCTTCTGGACATCTCTTGGTCTCTATGAATATCTTGTCATGCCTTTCGTACTCACTAATGCCCCTGCTACATTTCAAGCTTTTATTCAGGATACTCTTCGTGATTTTATTGGTGTTTTTTGTGTTGTTTATTTGGATGATATTTTGATCTTTTCACGGACACAGGAAGAGCATGACAGTCAGGTTAAGCTCATCCTTGATTGCCTTTGCGATGCACACCTATTTGCTAATGCAAAGAAGTGTGAATTTGACAAGACTGAAGTCGAGTACCTTGGATCAAGATGAACCCGAAAAAGCTCGCTACAATTTCGGAATGGCCTACTCCTTGTTCAACTCATGAAGTACAATCTTTTCTTGGTTTCACAAATTTTTATCGCCGTTTTGTTGATCACTATGCTTCTCTTGTTCTCCCATTGAACCAACTCACACACAAAAATATTCCCTTTTCATTCTCAGATGATGCACGCAATGCCTTCGAGAAATTGAAGTGCATGTTCACCACTTACCCTGTCCTACACCATTATGACCCTACAAAACCTGCTACTCTATCCACTGATGCCTCTGACTTTGCCTTATCAGGTGTTCTCCAACAACCTGATGACAACAACATCCTTCACCCCGTTCCCTACCATTCTCGAAAATTTTCTGCTGCAGAAATCAACTATGAGATCCATGATAAAGAACTGCTTGCCATCATGGACTCCTTCCATGACATGCATGCCTGGCTCATGGGCACTGCTCAACCCATTATGGTCATTTGTGACCATAAAAATCTTGAGTATTTTATGTCTTCTCATATCCTTAATTGTTGCCAAGCACGATGGTCCATGTTCCTTTCAGAGTTTGATTTTCGACTCGATTGGAAACCTGGATCAAAAAATGTTGCAGACGCTCCATCTCGGAGACCTGATTATTTCCCTAAAAAGGGAGATGATGTCCTGGAGATCCAGAGGAAATCTCTGCTCTCTCCCATCCATACTGAACGCCTTTTTCCCTCTAAACCTTCAGATTATATCTCTACTACCTCCAGCTCCAATACCTCTGCTCTCACTACCCTTGCTATTGATAATTCTGACCTCTTGAAGCGTTTTCAAACTGCGTTTCATGAGGACACAGAATGGCGAGAGGCTATGATCAGAGGCGAATCCAACTTCACTTCCCAAGACAACATGGTCTTTCACAAAGGCTGTGTTTACGTCCCCAGCTCCCTACGATCCGATATCCTCTATTCCTGTCATGACTGTGTACTCAGTGGACACCCGGGTCGCACACTCACAGTCAAGAATGTGATGCATGACTACTCATGGCCTGGCATCTACACCTATTTTTGTCATTATGTTGCTGCCTGCGACACCTGTAGCCGAATCAAGATCCCCCGACACAAACCCTATGGTCTTCTTCGACCTCTTGACATTCCCCAACGTCCATGGAAGTCAATTTCTATGGATTTTATTGTCAAACTCCTCAAATCTCATCAGTATGACTCTATTTTTGTTGTTTGTGATCGTCTTACCCGTGCTGCCCACTTCATTCCATGTGTTGAAGAAATGTCTGCACCAGACCTTGCATGGATGTTTGTAGATCGCATTTTTCGGTATCATGGGCTTCCTGAATCCATCATATCTGACCGTGGCTCCCTCTTCATCTCCAATTTCTGGAAGGAACTCACAAAACGGTTACAAATTGACACCCGTACTTCCACTGCCTATCACCCTCGCACTGATGGTCTCACCGAGCACACCAACCAGATGCTCGAAACCTACCTCCGTGCCTATTGTTCCTACCAACAAGATGATTGGGTCGACTATCTCCCACTTGCTGAATTCACTTTCAACAACTCTGAAAACTGCTCTACCAAACAAACCCCCTTTTTCACCAACTACGGTTACAATCCTACTTTCTCCCCACAGTTATCTGACATCACCACTGTCCCAGCCGCCACTGATTTAGCGACTCGACTTGATCAAATTCACACAGAACTCTGTGCCGAACTTCAGTATGCTCAAGAAAAACAAGAAAAATATTTCAATCAACATGTACTTCCCTCTCCCCAATACAAACCTGACCAACTTGTCTGGTTACTTCGCCATAACATATGTACTACTTGCCCCTCTCTCAAACTTGATCATTGCCGCCTTGGACCCTATCCCATCATCAGAGAGGTCGGCAACCAATCGTACCTCCTTCGCCTTCCATCATATCTTTCCCGCCTACACCCTGTGTTTCACACTTCTCTCCTTGAACCATACCAAGACCCATCCAAATTCCACCCTCATGCCTCTCCAGAACCCTTTGTTCTTGCCAACGACCCTGCTTTATCCATTTCTGACATCCTCGACTGCTGCAAGGTTGGTCATCGTTATGATTATTTTGTACGATGGCATTTACTACCCGACACCGAAAATTCATGGATCCCATTATCCGATATCCCTATCACCTCCAATGAAATCCTCGAGTGTTTTCATCGATGTCATCCTTGTGCTCCTCGCCCTCATCCCATAACCCTCCAAAAATATTTCACTCACCAAACCACCCTTTCTGTTCTGTCTAATACTGATAATATTGTTCTTTCTGCTCCACAGGTCCTTCCTCCTGCTCCACCACCCTCTGCACCGTCGCCCCTGCCCACCATCGCTCCTGCTGCATCCTCCCTGCTGCTGCCCTCTGCCCCGCTGCCTCCTGCCTCTTCTTCCTCTATTCAACGGCCATTGTCTGATAATGGAACTCTTCATAGTGTACCTGCCATTTGTAATAACTCCAGTGATGCGCCCAATAACTGTACTACCACCATGGCCTCTTTAGTTCACCCTATGCATTCTATCTCCCCTCCTACTATATACGAAGACCCACGGACACTTTACGTACCTCCTACTCTTACTACTACTCGTACCGGTCGTGTCTCGCGCCCCCCCACTCGTCTCGATCCTCGCATAAAAGGGAGATGATGTGACGGTCAGGTCACGGAGTCCGTGCGCAGACCACTCTTGTTCTCATTTCTCACTTATACTCGTAGTGTACTCGCTTGTATCCTCGTCGAAACAACGCGCATTACTGTCATCAGCTCATTTTACGCCTTCGTTCTCGTTCACTCGTCCTTCCCGTAACACGTATAAAGCTATTCTGGAGACTGCATATTTGTTTGATTCTTTGAAATTGGCCGTTCGTTCGAGGTCGTGCGAACTTCTAAAGTGTTAATTAGTTGCGCAATCTGTGACATGTCACAGTACCGAGTTACACGCGGTCGCACGTCGATCTGTCTCGCAACTCGACGTCATCGTCAGCGACTACAACTCGCTTTGCGACTCTTTCTTACCAGTCTCAAGCTCGTGGTGTTCTTCTCCATCACGGTTCCTTCTGAATTGCGCTAATACGCTGCTTCCTCTTCCGCTCTCTGCCCTCTGCTCAGTCCGCGCAGCTTTCACATCGAACTGCCCGATGGCTCTACAATTACCTACCCCCGCAGACCCTCCAAACCCTCCAGTGTCTTCCTCCACTTGTTCTCTCGCAAGCCTTCCGCGCTCATCCAGCACAAGGACATCTATGCCATCTGTAACCTCGCAAATCAGGGCATGAGACGCGGGATTTAGCACGCCCCAGACCTTGGATTTAAGGATGGGCGTAGGGGGAAGGCTACTGGGTGCTAGCCGGAGTCGAAGGGAGAATGTGTAGGATCTTTGCGGGCTGTCCGAACCGATGTGTCTGAAGACGTATATCGTGCTCAGTTCCATCGCGGAATGCAAACTGGGTTAGCGTTTTTGTGCGTATTCTTTACATCAAAACTTACGTGCATATAGGGACAGTATGCCGCCTTCCTCGCATCTATCACGTACCTCACTTCCCCCAACACGCAGGAGCTCGTACAGAGCCTGTCGCTGATGTACCAAATACTCGACACCTTCCCTACACTCGCAGTATTCCTTACCTCGTCGACCGTACCACCCCCCGCCGCGCCGAGCTCGACATACCGCGATCGCTCGACGTTCTTCTCGACTTTCACACCACTATGATCGCCCCATTTTAGGGGATTATTGACGCTCATTCCGTCGATGATGCTCTCTCCTAATGGTTGTAGGACCTCACCGTTGGTGGGGAGGCCATTCACTATTAGAAGAGGTAATGGGACACACAAAGAGGGATCTTCGTCTTCCCCCCACTTAAAGGGTGGCTTCTTTCCCCGAGGCTTTCAGTAGCCCTGCTCAAGAGGAGGTCCACAACACGCCTTACTTAGTTGCAAACGAGAGATCAACTATGTGTTTGGCTATGCCGGAGTGCATGATCTCCCTTTCGGAGACGAGGCCAGAAATGGTGAAGAAGGTTCCCGATGGATGCGCTTGTGCATGTGCATACGTGGATAGGCGAGTTCGAAGGCGATGTTAGTTCGGGGTTGAAGGGTTAGTTGGCACAGGACGTACCTTTTTTATGTGGATTCTGATAGGAATGGTGAGGTTTTGACGACTGAGTTTGTCCAGTGTGCCTGAGATAGACGTCTCATTTACGCTGTACGAGCAAAGTTTGGAACATCTGGCGTGCGCGAAGGGGGGTAAGACAGTATGCCCACCTGCGTTCCATCCTCTTGGTTCTCTTGTTTCGCGTGCATGATACTAATGTGAAGGCAGTACATCCCGTACCCACTCTAGAGCTATGTCATCACGGCCATCGGGGAAGATATGGGCAATGCAGAATGCACTTGAAAAGGTTGTCGAGTGGATTGGCTTGTTTCGCTTTTGGAGTCTTTGATGTGCTGGTGATTAGCGCGACGGTCTTGTAATACTGATATTCCACGATCAGCACCTGTGCATGAGATATGTGATAGTCCATTGCGGGTAAGCGTTTGTCTCCATTTTATAGGAGGAATGATAAGTTAACGAGTTGGGATGTGAAGAGGGCAACTTTGCACGGATTTAAGGATATGTTTAGATTCAGACCTCGTTTTGCTGGTAGTGTACGGGATTGCTGATACATGGTATATAGAAAAAATATAGGAAAAATACCAACAGTAGCTATTCACTATACTCACACTCACCCTCGAGGATCCCCAAGCGTGTGTGCGTCTCCTCTCCCTATCTCCTTCCCTTCACCCCATGTAACCCCACCTTCTCGCCATCAGTGAGTACATTCGCACATCCTAGCGACCCTCACTCATCACTTCCACGTGGGCGTCGAGCTTCTTCCCTAACTTCTACTGAATGTTTGCGGTAACGCCGAGGACCTGGAAGCTCGGAAGATGAGGATAAATATGATGGAATGCGCTGGGCTGATTGACGAGTTTCCTCTGCATCATTCTGGATATATCACTCATGCTTATACAGATAGCAATGGCTGTGGGCCAGGATCCGTGCAGGCCTGATTCGGGTACATTCGTCGAGCTACTTACCCGGATATAGAGCGAAGATTTTGAAAGGTTCTGGTCTGATGCGAGCACAAAATACGCTGCAGACTTGGGGAACACCCACTTTGGAGACCATGTCCCTGGACGGTTAGACGCTGGATATCTGGACATCGGCGATCGAGCAGAAATGTCAGGGGTGATAGATGCTGGGCATCTATTACTCAACGCTGGGCGTGCGGTTCGCACCATATCTTGCAGAGCTTGGAGGTCACGCCTCCGTCGCTACATTTCTGCTTCCACAATAGCAGGAAGGAGTCATGTGCTATTCAACCAATTACCAATCACTACAAAGTGAGCCATCCTCCAATATTTACTATTTACTAGAACAGTGGCTACTTACAAAGATCGCGCTCGAATGATGGTATGCCTTGAGCTCGATCATAACTATTTGAGACGTTAAAGCTCCTGCTGGCCATAACATTCATTGCCGTCGTCTCCAAATTACTTCATTCGCAGCCCTGCACTCGCCTACACTCCCAAACAAAGTGTTTGTGACAAGTGACTTATCTAGTTTATTCAAAGAGAAGTCGAGTTATAATGGTCTATCTCGGTATTT
>JASFDF010000850.1:0-10992 GCA_036937115.1 Nidularia sp. FH-822889 | reverse complement strand
TGAAACATGTTGTTGGCCATAGTGTGGCTGATGCAGCCAAAGCTCAGCCATGAGGACTTGGAATTTGTGGTGAATTGAGGTGTGACAGGATGGTGATGAGTGACAGCTGGAACAGGATATGACATTTATACAGCATTTAATCTTTTTATGAGATGCTAATTGAATATTTTATTAGCACTGTGCCTTTGAGGGTTGCACTCAGGATCTTGCAAATGTATGTCAAGGAGTCTTCTGTGCTCAACATAAGTATATGAGATATGGCATATGTTATGCAAAAAACTGTGACAATCCAAAGTTGCAGAATTTACAAGCTTGTCAGCAACATCAGGATACATGGTAAAAAGGGGCAGGCATCTGTAGGGTAGAATTGCAATAAAACTGCTATGCTACCCTGCTGAGTGCTTACAACTTCTCAAGTTTGTGGGGACAAGTCTGAAATGAGTTTGTATTTGAAAATGCAGTAAAAATAGCACAAGTTATAACAGAAATGATGTCTGGCACTATGCTAGCTAGATGTAGTTAATGGTCTTCTTTTTCACTAATCTAGCTACAGGCTCATTGAGATGGTCTTTCTGTCTCTAGAGCTCTCAATTCAAATTTGTTCTAGATATGGAAATGGTTCCCCTCAATATAATCTCCCAATTCTCAAAGAGTGGTCTTCCTTCCCTTGCAAATACTAATGAACTCTCTGAAACTAGATGGGATGGTGTTCCTTTCCCTTATTTCTGCCAAGCACAGTGGTCTTCCATCTGTCTTTGGGTGAAGATTCCAGGAGATGGTCTTCCTTTCTCCTGATATTGCACATTTCACTAACTAAGTCAGAAGGGATGGTATTCCTGTCCCTCAGACTTCTTGATTCAATAACACAACCTCAGGACTTGGTCCTGAAACCTAGTCATATTGTACTTGGTTCATTGCTCTCTCAGAATAATGTATAAAATGGTTTTTGCTCTCAAAATACTAGCTCTAGCTAGAACATCTAACTTTGAAACCAACCTGATATTACCTCATATCTTGCAGGTTAGTGTTGCAGAAGCTGAGGGACTTGGATCATGTTGCACTATTGCTTTTTCCTGTCCTTGTCTATAAGTTTTTATCTTATTCTACCTTGCTATTTTTAGTCAATTCACTGTATAGGTCTTCAGTTTGCTTGCATTTCAGGCATCTCTACTATAGATCAAATGTTTATTTGTATTTGTCCTCCAGACTCATATTGTGCTTGTGTCTCTCCTTGCTATTTCACTCCTTTCTTGGAGATCAGTACATGTCCAGACACACTATCTATTTAGGTTTCCATTATTTGTATTCTGTCAGAGCCTGGTAGGCCCTCCTACTTAAGTAGTAGAGCTCTTTATATTTCCTCTGTTATTATCCTGTGTCCTGCTTGTGTGCTATGGCCTTCTTTCATATGGTGTTCTAGCTATGTTTCCATTTCTCTCTTTATGTGTAGCTGTTAGGTCTTTGTCGCCAAACAAGGCTGCCATTGTCCTGTCTTGGCTGCACTATAGCCATTATCAGGCTTGACTTAGCTGTGTCAGCTTTCTCTGGGTTCTGGGTAACAGTGCTATATTCAGCACTGTTGCATTCCAAGTTCTCTTCTATACTAGCTAAGCATGATTCTTCTGTGCTTATGGCTTTGTGGTTGTACTTCATTCTGTTGTAGCTAGTTACTTTCACCAATAGCATAGTTTGGATACTAAGATGTGATTTTTCCTTAGTGTTTAGGTGTAGATCTGCCTGGGGTGTATCAATGGCATTCTCATAAACACTATGGTCAACAGTCATTGCTTAGCATTCATGCTTATCAGAGTAAGAAAGACATGAATGGCTTCCTCAGATAAATTGGCTAGTTCAATCACATGAAGAAGTTCAGGCTCCAAATCAGTAACAAAATAATTACTTTGTTGCACCTTGATTTTACTGTGTTGAAACAATCTGTGCCTCTCATAGAGTTGTTGTTGCTTGGACAAAGTTTGCAAAATCTGAGTTACATACAAGCATTATACACGGGCATTCAATACCCAGGTCAGAGATCCTTTATCTATCATGATTTATTGTATTTATTTAGGCATGGAGCAACTTAATATATGTCTAGGAGATTTTCAGTTCATCTTCAAGAAAATTATTGTTACAAACTTCAACTGGTCTACTCATACATTACTATTTTTGCACACACAAAGAATTATCAAGTCACAAGAGAAGAAGAGGGCAAAGTAGGATCAGCAAATAGCAGAAGAGGAGAATGATTCAGATGAAGTAGGAGTTGATGTTGAAAGAGAAGTATGAAGTGAACATCTAAATTCTATGTAAATTCTACATATTTTCTATGTATAGTATATGTAGAGTGTATGTATAGTGTATATATATGCACCACCTACAACACTTGAAATGTTCATGATATTTGATAGCAAGTCTGTTGAAATAGGAAGAACAGCAGAGCAATACAACACTTGCAATGAGCAACACAAACTAAGGCTGAATACTGGAGTGAGTAACTAGTATAGTGTGAAAGAGGATGTAAGTACTGGCCTGAGTCCTAGAATGAGTAACTGGGGGGTTACACTCAAGTACTGCAGATATATATACATGTGGAACACAGCAAAGCTGTGTGATGTGTATCTGCTGTGTATCTATATATGCTATGCTAGATGGATATGAACAAGAAATGAGAATAGATATAAAACAAAATATGAAGGCAGGATAAAGAAAGCAGTGAAGGTCATTACTTCTAACAAAATCTAAGTACATATATACAATGTAGATGTAGTTTATGTAGACCTGCAGGGGAGTGTGAAGAAAAGAGATCTTTTTAATATTAAGGGTTCATTGGTAATCATAGTAAGCACTTACCAAGCTCATGGGGATCATTAGCAATTTTAGTGAGCCATTCATGAGCTTAAGAAAATTATTAAGGAGCTCACTAGGAATCTTAGCAAGCTCTTTTTAAGCTCACTTGTAATCCTTGCAAGTGCTTATTAAGCTTAAGAAGCTCATTAGCAATGATAGGAGGCTCATCTTAAGCTTAAGGCACACATTAAGAAGCTCATGAGAAATACCAGTAGGCTCTTCTTAAGCTTAATGAGTTCATTAGGAATCATAGCACTTAACAAGCACATTAGAAATCTTAGCAAGCACTCCTTAGTTGTAAGGGCTCATTAATAATCTTAGAAGGCTGTTATTCAACTTAAAGAGCTCATTAGCAATCTGAGTGATCTCTTCTACAGCTTAATGAGAACATTAAGAAGCTTATTAGGAATCTGAGCAAGCTCTGCCAAAGCTTAAGAAGAACATTTGCAATGTAAGTAAGCTCTTAGCAAGCTTAAGGAACTTATTAAGGAGATGATTAGAACTCTTTGCAAGCTATTCTTAAGCATAAAGTGCCTATGAAAGAGCTCATTAAATCTCATAGCAAGCAATTGTTAATCTTAAGAAGTTCATTAAGAGGCTTGTTAAGACTCTTAGCAAGATCTTCTTAAGAATAAGCAGCTGATAAAAGAGCAGATTAGGAATTTATCAAGCTCTTCACAAGCTTGAAGAGGACCTTAAAGAGTGCATTAGGACTTTTATCAAGCACTTCTTAAGCTTGAGTAGCTCATTAAGAAGCTCATTAGGACTCTTAGCAAGTTCATATTAGGCTTAAGGGAATCATGAAGGTGCTCATTAGAAGTCTTAGCAAGCTCTTCTTAAGCTAAATGAGCTCATTAAGAAGCACATTAGAAATATTAGCAAGCTCTTTTAACAGTATGGAGCTCATTAAGGAGATCATTAGGAATATTAACAAGCTCTTCTTAAGCTGAAGAAGCTCATTAGGGATCTTATTAGGAATCATATCAAGCTATTCTTAAGCTTAAGAATCTCATTAGCAATCTTACCAAGTTCTTCTTAACCTTAAGGGCTCACTAATTATCTTATGAAGTTCATATTAAGATTAAAGAGATCATTAGCAATCTGAGAAAGTTCTTCTGAAGCTGAAGAAGTATATTAAAGAGCTCATTAGGAGTCTTAGCAAGCCCTTTCAAAGGATAAAAAGATCATTTGCATTGTAAGTAAGCTCTTCTCAAGCTTAAGGAGCTCCTTAGTAATCTTGAATCTTCTTAAGCTAAATGGACTCACAAAGAAGCTTATTAGGAATCTTAGCAAGCTCTTCTTAAGCTTAAGGAGCTTAATAAGGAGCTCATTAGGATGCATATCAAGCTCTTCTTAAGCTTAAGGAGCTTATTAAGGAGCTTATTAGAAATCTTAGCAAGCTCTTCATAAGCTTAAGGGCCCTTTCAAAGGATAAAAAGATCATTTGCATTGTAAGTAAGCTCTTCTCAAGCTAAAGGATCTCCTTAGCAATCTTGAATCTTCTTAAGCTAAATGGACTCACAAAGAAGCTTATTAGGAATCTTAGCAAGCTCTTCTTAAGCTTAAGGAGCTTAATAAGGAGCTTATTAGGATGCATAGCAAGCTCTTCTTAAGCTCAAGGGGCTTAATAAAGAGCTCATTAAGATGCATAGCAAGCTCTTCTTAATGTCAAGGAGTTCATTAAGAAGCTTATTAAGAATCTGAGGAAGCTCTCCTTATGCTTAAGGAGATGATTAAAGAGCTTATTAGAAATCTTAAAAAGCAGTTCTTAAGCTTAATGAGTTCATTGAAGAGCTTAAGAGGACACTTAGCAAGCTCTTTTTAATTCTAACAAGCTCATTAAGGAGCTCATTATGACTTTTAGCAAGCTGTTCTTCAGCTTAAGGAGCTTATTGAGGACCTCATTATTAATCTTACTAAGCTCTTCTTAAGCATAAGGAGCTTATTATCAATCTTACTGAGCTCTTCAAACCCTTAAAGAGACCATTGAGGAAATCATTGGGACTTTTCCCAAGCTCTTCTTAATCTTAAGAAGCTTATTAAGGAGATCATTAGAACTTTTAGCAAGATCTCCTTACACTTAAGGAGCTCATGAAGGAGGTTATTATGACTCTTAGCAAGCTCTTTTTAAGCTTGAGAAGCTCATTAACAACCTCATTATAAATCTTAGCAAGCTTTTCTTAACCTTAAGGAGCTCATTAATGAGCTCATTGTGACTCTTAGCAAGCTCTTCTTAAGCTTAAGGAGCACATTGGGATTCCAAGTAAACTCATCTCAATCTTAAGGAGCTTATTAGCAATTTTAGCAAGCTCTTCTTAATCTTAAGGATCAAATTAAGGAGGTCAATGGGAATCTTAGAAAGGTCTTCTTAAACTTAAGGAGCACATTAGCAATCTTAGTGAGCTCTTCTTAAGCTTAAGGAGCTCAATAAGGAGATCATTAAGATTCATAGCAAGCTCTTCTTAAGTTTAAGGATCTTATCAAGGAGCTCAATAGGACTTGTAGCAAGCTCTTCTCAAGCTTAAGGAGCTCATTAGGGAGATCATTAGGAATTTTTGCAAGGTCTTCTTATGCCTAAGGAGCTCAAGAGCTACCTTGGCAAGATCTTCTTAAGCTTGAGGCTCTCATTAAGGAGCTCATTAGAAATCTTAACAAGCTTATCTTGAGCTTAAGGATCTCATTATGAAGCTTAGAAAGCTCTTCTTAAATCTAAGGAACTTATTAACAATATTGGTGAACTCTTTTCAAGCTTAAGAAGCTCATTAAGAAGCTTGTTGGGATTCTTGGCAAGTGATTCTTTAGCTTAAGGAGCTCATCATGGAGCTCATTAGAACTCTTAGCAGGCTCTCATTAAGCTTAAGGAGCAATTTAGAAATATTGGTAAGCTTTTCTTAAGCTCATGGGGCTCATTAGCTATTCTAGCAAGTTCCTCTTAGGCTCAAGGGCTCATTAGCAATCTTAACAAGCTCTTCTTAGGCTTAAGGATCTAATTAGGGAGCCTAGTAGTAATCTTAGTAAGGTCTTCTTAAGCATAAAGAGCTCTTTAAACTTCTTAACAGGCTTGTCTTAAGCTTATGGAGCTCATTAGGATTCTTAGTAAGTCCTTCCTAAGCCTACATAGCTCATTAACAACCTTGGTTAACTCTTCTCAATCTTAAGGAGTTCATTAAGGAGCTCATTAGGACTCTTAGTAAGCCATTCTTAAACTTGAGGAGCACAGTGGAAATTTAAGTAAGCTCTTCTTAAGCTTAAGGAGCTCATTAGCAATATGAGATCTTTTCAAGATTAAGAAGCTCATTAAGGAGCTCATTAGGGCTCTTAGCAATTTCTTCTTCAGCTTAAGCAGGTCATGAAGGATCTCATTAGGAATCTTAGCAAGCTCATTTTACACTTAAATATTTTATTAAGGAGCTGATTAATAGTCTTATCAAGCTCTTCATAAGTTTAAAAATTTTATTAAGGAGCTGATCATGAATCTTAGCAAAGTCTTCTTATGATTAAGGAGATTATTAGTAATAGAGCTCATTAGGTAGCTCATTAGTACTCTTAGCAAGCTCTTCTTAAGCTTAAGCACCTTATTATGGAGCTTGTTGGGAATCTTTGCAAAGTCTTCTTACACTTAAGGAGCTCATTAGCAATCTGAGCAAGCTCTTCTTAAGTTAAGAAGCTTATTAGGAATCATATTGGGATCTTCATAAGCTTAAGGGCTCATTATCAATCTTAACAAGCTCTCCATAAGCTTAAGTAACTCATGGGGGAGCTCACTGGGAATGTTAACAAGGTATTCTTATGCTTGAGAAGCTCATCAGAAATCTTAGCAAGCTCCTCTTAAACTTAGAAAGCTCATTGGCTATCATAGTGAGATCTTCTTATGCTTGAGTAGTTCATTGATGAGCCCATTAAGAATCTTAGCAAGCTGTTCTTAACTTAAGGAGGTCATTAAAGAGCTCATTAGGACTCTGTGCAAGGTCTTCTTAAGCTTAAAGAGCTCATTAAGGAGCTCATTAGGATTCTGATCAAGCTATTCTCCTGCTTAAGGAGCTCATTAAGGAGCTCATTAGGACTTTTTGCAAGGTTTTCTTAAGCTTAAAGAGTTCATTATAAAGCTCATTAGTAGTCTTAGCAAGCTCTTCTTAAGCTTAAAAAGCTCATTAAAGGGCTTATTAGGAATCTTAGCAAACTCTTCTTAAGCTTAAGAAGCTCATTAAGGAATACATTAGCAATCTTAGTAAGATCCTCTTAAGCTTAAGGATGTCATTAGGGAGCTCATTAAAAATCTTAGCAAGCCCTACTTATGCTTAAGGAGCTCATTAGAAATCTTAGCAAGCTCTTCTCAAGTTTTGGAGGTTGTTAAGTAGCTCATTAGGAATCTTAGCAATGTCTTCTTAAGCTTAAGGAGCTCATTAAGGAGCTCATTAGGAATTTTATCAAGGCATTCTTAAGCTTAATAATCTCATCAGCAATCTTAGCAAGCCCTTCTTAAACTTAAGGGCTCATTTGCAATCTTAGCAGTCTCTTCTTAAGCTGAAGGAGCTTATTGGAATTCTTAGTGAGCTCTTATTGAGCACACTGTCCAGCACTCTCACACCTGATTTAAGAAGGTCAATGTGGAATAGATAGCTCTTTAGAACTCTCAGTTAGCATGCTGTTGAGAACTCAGTCCATGAAAAATCCTGAGCAAGCTCAACAATATGTATTAAGCCATTCATCAACAATCTTAAAGAGCTCCCTGAGTGCTTAGAAACCCTTTCATAAACCTCAACTAGCACACTTTCTACTCCTTATTGTCCTAAATATCCCTAGCATGAACTCTGTTAGGTATTAAGAAGCTCTGAGAATATCTTAGCTAACTAACCATAGATTTAAGAAGCTCATTAGACATATTAATGAGCTCTCTATCTATGGTAAGGAGCCTATTGATAATCTTAGTAAGTCTATTGTGGGATCAAGATGCTATGTGATTATGTGATAAGGATCTCATTGGCAATCTTAGCAAGCTTGCTGTTAGATGCTAATGAGCATAGGATGGTTTTGTATAGTTAATCATAAGTTGTAATGAGCACATTATTAAGCACTTATGCACATATATTGGATATATGTGTCATATGTCACATCAATTTTTTTCAATATTTCTCATTTAAGTATTTAAAGAATTATGAATATAAATAAATTCTGATTAGTTAACATATTTCTTATTTGAGTATTTAAAGCATTATTAATATAAATAAATTCTGATTAGTTACCATATTTCTCTTCAAAATATGAAAATATATATCATAAAAGAACATCATACTTTTCTTGATATTATAATGGAAAATTCAATTCATATATATAAACCAGGAACACAATTATAATTCTTGGATCAATATAAAATCAAAATTTTAATAAATAAATCAGTTATTTCTTTGGAAATATCTAACATTAAAATATAAAAACTTCAATCAAATTTCAAACTATTTTTGATGAACATATTGTTTCTTGCATCCAGTGTGATAACTGCATTTATGTCCCAGATAATAATGACCTGAGACTCCATGTACTTCAGTACAAACGTAGTCATGTCTTGTCAGGTCATTTTGGCCAAAATAAGACTCTCTCATTCAAAGAACCCAAATATTAGGACCATGATTGAGGATTCCTGTAATTCATGCATTACATGCCAATGCTCTAAGTCAAAGTATCACTGCTTGTATGGACTCCTGAAGCAGCTTCTTATAGTACTTTACACTCCCCCACCATTCCTAGGGGATTCCCTAGGGAATGGGGGATTCCTAGGGGATTCCTAGGGAATGAAGGGAATATCTTCCTTGAGGCTACTATAGAAGTATCTATTCCTCTCTTATTCCTATCTCATTCCCTCACTGTTCTTTCTTGCTCCCTAGAAATAGAATAAAGTTAAACTAGACTATTAAAGTCACATGATGCAACACATCATGTATGAGTAAATTTTATTACTGTGTGACAGAATACTGAATTTAATTAATCTTTTGTTACTATGGGAAAATTCTAAAAATAGAATATTGGGCTAAATGATAGCCTCCATCTGGGTGATGCCATATATAGTAAAACTACATTGTAAAACCTCTTCCCCATTGAGAAAAATGCAAAATACTTTCCAAATATTGTTAAATGACTCATGTCAATTCAAGTCATAATAAATTTAACCTAGCTGTTTTCAGTATAGCAGACTTGTTCTATATTTTATTTTTAGAAAAGAATTATATTATATAATACAATAAGATCTTTTCTACTCTAACACTTAAGGAATTAAATTATTGAGTTGTTAGCATGAGAATTCTTCTAAAAATAGAACATTAACTAATTCTTAACCACTGTTCAGATAAACTTATCTATGGCAAAATTTTATTATTAAACTATTTCTGCTGAGAAAATACAAAATATTCTTCAAACATTTACTCTTTTGTGGTAAAAACAGCTTGTATCAATTTATACCAAAAAATCTACATAAGACAGCTATATTTACCATAATTGTATATTATAATATATTATCACACCATATGATTACTATACTTAATCTAAAAAGAGGTAATAAATTGAAGTTAATTGCAGTAATTTTAAAAATATCTATTTTTTAGTATTTCTAACAGGGATAGTATGACCAACCAAGGGCTATTATTTAGTTAGTATTTATTTTAGAAATTTCTGATGCTAACAAATCAGAAATTTAATTCCTTAATTCTTAGTGTGAGAAAAATATTGTTGTATTATATAATATAATTCTTATCCAAAAATAGAATATAGAACAAATCTGCTGTGCTAGAAATAGCTGGATTAAATTTATTGTGATTTAAATCAATATGAGCAATTTAACAAAAAGAGTCAATATTTGGAAAGTATTTTGCATTTTTCTCAATGAGGAAAGAGTTTCACAATGTACTTTTACTATATATGACATCACCCAGACAGTAGCTATCATTTAGCCCAATATTCCATTTTAGAATTTTCCCACATTAACAAATAATGACAAATCATCCCCATTCCCTCTTATTCCCCTCATTCCTAAGAAATTCCCTAGGGATTCCATAGGAATATTCCCTCAGTGTTGCACTGTAGGTGTGGGAATGCATAAGGAATGGATGAGGAATAGATGAGGAATAGCAATTCAAATTACTTAACTTTGTAATGCTTTTACAAATTTCATTCCACACCCCCCATTCCCTGGGATTCCCCTAGGATTCCTATAGGAAGTGTGGGGGACAGTAAAGACCTTGCTTCTTATACTGAAGCAGCCTTGAAATTTGATCTTGATGGATTTCATTGAGAAATTACTGAAGTCCTCTGGTTACAATTCTATCCTGGTAGTTGTTGACTGCTTCACTAAGCAAGGCATATTCATCCCTACAAATGTGTGTACTTTACACTCCCCCCTGCATTCCTAGTGGATTCTTGCTTCATTCCTGGATTCCTGGTGGATTCCTGGTATGTTCCCAGTACATTCCTGGTACATTACTACACCTACCAAATTTGTAAAGCATTTCTTACTCATATTGAATTAAAGTCAACAATTGAATACAAGTCATCAAAAAATGATTACAAATCAGGAAAAAATTGGAAAAATTGGAAAAATCATGGAAAATCAGAAAATGTTAGGATAAATATAGAAAAATATGGAAAAATCAGGAAAAGGCTGGAAAAATCAGAAAAAATATGGAAAATCAGAATAAATCAAGAAAAGTCAAGATAAATATAGAAAATCATAGAAAATCATAGAAAATATAGAAAAAAGATGGAAAAATATAGAAAATCAGAAAAAATATGGAAAAATCAGAAAAAAGATGGATAAATATGGAAGATCATGGAATATCATAGAGAATCAGAAAAACACTGAAAAAAAATGAAAATAATGGAAAATAATGGAAAATCAGAAAGAAATTAGGAAAAATTGAACAAAGACAGGAAAAAGCAGAAAAATTTAAAAAAACTAAGAAAAAAGCAGAAAAATTTAAGAAAAAATATAGAAAAATAAGAAAAAAAGTACTTAATTATAAATTAAGCTTCAAAGATCTATTATACTATCTTGTATTAGTTCTTAGTCAAGTTAACATATTATCACAATAGGATGCTCAACCTATGGTCTAATTACTTATGGCTATAAGCTCAAACAATACTGGATCAAAAAAAAAA
>JASFDF010000849.1:0-10993 GCA_036937115.1 Nidularia sp. FH-822889 | reverse complement strand
TAATTTACTTCTCTCTAAGGAAGTTCAATTTCCTCAGCAATGTCATCCAGTGCAGAATTATCCGTGTTATCATCACATACATGAACACCAATCCAACGGACACGGTGTTCCCTTTTCTAATAACTTGATTTTATACTACTCGGAAATTCAGTGCATTGATATTTCTGGTACTAAGTCTGTCTCAATCACCAAGCTCAAGCGTGCTCTCAAGAGCAGTACCATTGTGATTATTCTTTCTACTCCGGTTATTTCAAATGCTAAATTATTACCTAGGTCCGCATAATTCAAATATACCTCAATGCCACTGCAGAAATAGGAACATACTCCCACCATTGTGACAACTGCTCTATGTCCATGAATACACCTTCCACCACCTGCAAAAATCACCTTACATCTGCTAACACACCCCTACCATGTGTGAAACAGCCCCACTGTCTGTGAAAACCATCTCACATCTGCAACATATCCCCACTGCCCATGAAAACCACCCCACATCCATGAAATCACCCCCACCACCCACAAAAATCACCCCATATTTGCAATCACATTCCCACTGCCTGCAAAAACTACCCACCACTGTCCAATATCACCCCACCCATCACACAATACCCAACTCACTGTGCAATCACCTCACCTACTGCATAATCACCCTGTTCACCACCACAAAATCACTGAAATCACTCCTACTGCCCCAAAATTGCCTCACCCACCACAAAACAGCCTCTATCATCTGGAAATTTCCCTGTCCCCTTCAGCTATATTTATATATATTGTAGCAGTAAGTAGATAAAACAGAGTAGCCTAATAAAATTATATATGAATTAGTATTCAAGGAAAGGAAAAATATCTAAGTGCAAGTACCATGAAAGAATCAGCAATAAGTTCAAATGTTTATTGTACTTGGTGCATTGTCTATTTATAGTGTACACACCATGTACATATAGTGTATATATAGTCCAGCAAGTGACTTCATGTGAACAAAGTTATTCCAACTACAATTTGCACACTCTACATAGACTCTATGTATAGTAGATGTATAGGCATTGACTGTGCTATTTCAAATGCTGGTTATATATAATAGCAAGTTTATGTACACTCTATGTACAGTCTAAATATAGCATATGCATAGACACTGACTGTGCCACTTCAAATGTTGGCTGTATTTAATAGTAAGTCTGTGTACACTCCATATATAGTCTACATATGGTGTAAATACAGTTAAGCAACTGATCTATTTTGGATGAAGTTAACCAAGGTACAGTCTACATCTACTAGGTATACTGGAAGTGTGGGTCACATAGAGTATACATACATTCTACATATACCTGTGGGGGAGTGTAAAGTACAGGCATTCTTAATTACAATGTTCCTACATGCTGGAACTCAGATCTTATATGTTTAGATGCTCATATCTATTTCAAACCTGTTGCTCAACAACTTACCACTTTCTCTGAGAACAATTTAAAGGGATATGCTCTCACACCAGAGCAATGGGATCTTGCAATGATTGTTTAATATGTTCTTTTAGTAGGATTTTGTTTTCAATATCTGATGTTGCATTATTGATTATTCATTTATATAGTCATTTGAGCATTTGACAAACCTCTTTTCTAAGGCAGAAGTCCCTCTCATTGTTGATGCCCTACCATCACTTGAGGAGCTTAAAGAGGCTTTAGAGCATGCTCAGAATGACAAAACTGCCCTAATTTTTGCCATTTTGTTGCTCAAGCATCACTGCTTCTCATTGATAAGTATTCAGTTTTTACTCATGATTGTGAGTTCAATCCAATTGCAATTGGTTAGTATTGCATTGTTTCAATAATTCAATTCTGATATAGTATTTATCAGTTATGTGCCCTGACTACAAATTGAAATTATTTGAAGACAATGAGTGCACATCAGCTCAAGTAGAAGCAATTCATGAGCTTGTTGTGAAGTGTTAGAAGGAGTTTTATGCACCTCTTTCTGAGGTACAACCTTTGACTCAAGAATCATCTCATTCAACAAAGGTATGTTTATTGTCAGAATAAGAAATCAATATTGACTGGTGTCTATGAGATACATTACATTCTGAAGAATGAAATTCAGGTTGCCTGAGGCATCAATGTGTAGTTATTGAAACCTGTAGTTGAGCTGCAAGAAGATATTAGATCTATAAAGAGAATGAGATGACTAGCAAGTGTAAAATTTATATAATTTCAGGTTACTTCAGCTTGAATTCCTATTATAAGAACTATTGCCTATGATTTATGAATCAATGATATGGGTAAAAAATGCAGTCAATTTCAAATATCTCGGGTTTTCCCCAATTAAAGTTGATGAATATACAGGAGAAAGGGTAGATTTCTCTGTGGGATTTCACAAAACACTAGAGCCTATAATTGAACAATACAGGAAAAACAAGGCATCTACCATATGCAATTGTGCTCCATTAGCAACTCCCAGGTTTTCATGTGGATCATTATGTCGCTTGCATCACACTTGAGTTATCTGCCAACTCTTCTTCGTGAGTGTTGGTATGGAACCAAAATTGGCCCGGCATAAAATTAGCGAATACAAACTGGCAATTGACCATATGGATTGCACTATCGGAGTTCAATGTGGAGTTCAGGATAAGAGGCTAAATAAACCCGGGGAGTTAATTAATGCGGCACCTTGTGGCCAGTGTCAATTCGAAGCAATTTACAGATCAGCATGACATGATTGACAGGGTGATAGGCATATTCAAGTTCAGGAGGAAGCGATTATTTTTATCGTGAGAGCCCGTAGTCCTAGAATCTCTAAAATAAGTGAAGCTAAACTTACATTGATCATTCATCTAGCTACCTATGTTGTCTTCTCACTTAATCTCCCTTGCATTCTTGAGTTGCGCTCTGTACTATGCAGACAGAGCATATGCAACTGTTTATACGGATCCAAGCCAACTCACTAAGACTACATATGACTTCATCGTTGTTGGCGGTGAGTTGCATTCTCTGATTCATTGTGCTGAGTTAGCACTGATTCTTGTGCGTGTTAGGTGGCTCCGCAGGAAACATAGTTGCAACCAGGCTAACGGAGAATCCAAATTTCTCTGTCCTTGTTATTGAAGCAGGTGGAACGTATGTCTAAAAACATTAGAATAATTTAATACTTTATTGATTTTCTTCGAAGAAATGAAAACGTACTTCCTATAATCGTCCCTTTCTTAGCGCCATCGCTACAGCCCGCATCTCCAATTTCATGGAATTATACAACTGTGCCCCAAACTAATCTCAATAACCGTATCCTCGCTTACTCTAGAGGAAAAATTCTTGGAGGAAGTAGCAGCATTAGTAAGTTTTAGCCTCAGTTCACACAAATACTTACTGATGTATGTCTAGATTTTATGACCTATACTCGTGGATCCGACGATGACTATAATCGCTGGGCTGCGTTGACATCTGATAGTAATTGGGCTTGGAATAATCTTAAACCGTACTATCTCAAGGTGCGCCAACTGTTTTTGGAATGGTTGATGTGCTTAATACCTGTCTTCAGAATTCGCGCCTCGTTTCTTCAGCAGATGGTCGCAATACAACTGGGAAAGTTAATCCAGCTGTACATGGGTATGGCCCAATCGAAGTCAGCATAACAGGTTACCCTACGGACATCGATGGGCGTGTAATCAACACAACGAAAGAATTCAGCGAGCAATTCCCATTCAATCTCGACGTCCAATCAGGAAATACTATTGGTATAAGTGGGTATTATCTGCTGCATACTCTCTATGAACATAAGTTAACATTTTTCAGGCAATGTTCAATCAACGATCGGGAACAGCAGAAGAAGTAGCTCTGCAACCGAGTTCTTGGACCCTGCTCTCTCCCGCCCAAATCTTGACGTCCTCATTAACACCCAAGTAACTAAACTTTTCCGATCCGGAACCACCGCTCGTGGACCATCTTTCAACATAGTTCAATTTGCTCAAAGTGCCCTCGGTATGTATATGAAGTCAAATAAGGCCATGTCCAACTCATAATGTCTACCTTTAGGCCCCAAGTTTAACGCAACGGCAAATAAAGAAGTTATATTATCCGCTGGTGCTATCAATACACCTCAACTTCTGCTTCTATCGGGAATCGGCAACAAGACTACCTTGGCGGAAAAGGGGATCACTCCAATTGTCAATTTACCAGACGTTGGTCAGAACTTAAACGATCATCCTCTCCTTCCCAACTACTTTCTAGTCAACAGCACTACTACTTTCGACGACGTCCTCCGCAATCCAGATCTAGCAGCAGCGGGTATTCAGGAATGGAATACAACTGGCCAGGGCGTATTTTGTAATGCACTCGCCAATACACTCGGATTCCTGCGAGTCGATCGCTCCTTCTTTTCTCCGGCCTTCCCAGATCCGTCTGCAGGTTCAGAGGCAGGCCATTACGAATTACTATTCATAGTGAGTAACGTAACGTTATATATTTTAATATGTTCGTAGGGCTGAAAGGTGAACATTAGGATGGATATGCCGCCACTGAACACCCAACGCCAGCTACAGGACACTATATAACCGTTTTTACTGCGGTGGTATCTCCATCATCTCGTGTGTGAAATTTTGAGTCATAATCACCTTTCTATTGATCTACTTATAACAGGTGGCTCGATCACACTTGCATCTACTGACCCTTTTGCTTTCCCAAATATTGACCCTGGATTTTACTCGAACGAACTCGACATAAAAATAATGGTAGAAGCCGTGAAAGCATCCCGGACGTTTCTAACATCATCACAATGGAATGGTTTCATACTGGATCGATTCGGTGACCTCGCAAATGCCGAGAGCGATGCCGACATTGCTGCTGCGACAAGAAACATTGTCGAAACAATTTGGCATCCAACTTCGACCGCAAGGATGTCTCCCTTCGGCGCCTCCTTCGGTGTTACTGATCCCAACCTTTTGGTAAAAAATGTATCCGGACTTCGCATTGTGGATGCATCCATTTTCGTAAGTTAATATCTCTATTTTACTAGTATGATTAAACATACTCACAAATTTAATTTTAGCCTGTAATTCCTGCAGGGCATACCGTTGCCCCCGTATATATCATCGCAGAAAGAGCTGCAGACTTTATTAAGGCAGCTTGGAGCTGAACGCAACATTTAACTTAATTTATGTAATTAATATTTCAATTGCTTTCTTCTTCCACTTTTAGTATTGCCAGTGGCACTACACATTGTTGCAGTATTGAATTAATTAATATTTGGTATTTAGATGACGCCATATCACATATTGTGCCATTATCAAGCATGTTAAAACTTACTGAGTGAATCACGAAGACTTCAACAAGTTTGACAAGCTTAGATACAAATAACGACTTCCGGAAGACCAAACGTAAACTTGATGCAACCAGTTACCGGTATCCAATGTCAGAGTTCAGAGCAGCGGCTCGGAAACTCAGATAAGTACGCAGTGGCAGTTACTGACAAGCGTGTATTAAAACTATGAGCTCTGTCAAGGCGAATGATGTAGCAGAGAAAATAAAAAATCCAAACACATGGATCAATTGACAAGAACTTTCTTTGTTGTGGCAATATTCGACATTGACCAAGTTCCTAAAACCCTTTTAGAACATGAGCCGAACGTTCAGGTTGTTGAGCGTGGAGGCAATCCGAGAACACCTGTCAGATACTATAATCGATTCTGTGTCTTCAGGGAAGACAATTGACCCTGAATGTGGAAGACCGTTATTGCTAGATATTTGGTCCTATTTATTCAAACGTCGACAGCCAGTCAACGTTCAACAAATGACCACGGACACGTCAATCCGTTGCTCATAACATCGTCCTTGTTCTGCCCTCAGAAGAAGCGGCAGCAATGCTTTCGACAATATCTCTTGATCATCAAGAACTCTGAGTCCAAATTTTGAGGTTCGGTTAGCTCTTCCAACGATCAACGGCCATTTCAAGCTTGAACTGGTGCTTCGAATATCCAATCAATACTCAGCTTTCTAGGAGTCAAATGCCATCCAATGACTGAAGCACGAAGCGTATCCGCTCAATGTGGAAATAGATTTCCCAGTCACCTGCCTGCTATCAATTTGGTCTCAGCGATGCAAGTCAGGTTTCAGTGCACTCTGTGTCAATATCCTGTTACTTCGCTTCTATAAGACAGCAGGCATTCTATTTCCAGCCAGCATTTCCTGATTCCTTCTCTTTAATATGACAAGCAACGCACCCGCTATCCCTCCCGGCATCGGAGCAGTGTAGGTTCAAATAATAGTTCTCTTATCGAATCCTCCTCTGATATAGTTTGCAGTGCAGCTCCTTTGGTAATTTGACGCGGAAATAAATGCTTTCTGTTACGTTAACATGGTTTTGTGATAGCTGCTGGGATACCTCCTCAACTTGGCCCTTTATGGAGCACTGAGTGTGCAAGTTTGTTCGTGCACTTAATATACTTATTGGATGGATGATAACTTTCTCCTGCTTCAGACATATACTTTTTAGCGTTTCCCAAGGACAGACTCCCGTCGAAGCTCCTTGTCTATGGCGTCTTCCTTCTCGAAACAGCGCAGACACTGATCGCAATGCACGATTGCCTGAAGAGTTTTGCAACTGGATTTGGAAATCTTGAAGAACTTGGAAGCGTACAATTGGTGTGGCTTAGCGTGCCCACCATGAGCGGAATCGGTACATAGCCTTCAAATTAATCTCATTATCACAGATCCCCACAATTATCTCTTTTTCACAGTCAGCTGTACGGTCCAGCTGTTCTTCGCATATCGTATCTGGCTGCTCTCCAAATCCAAAACCATAGCAATAGTAGTTTCGTTTGTACGTCATTTTCCTTCCATCTTTCGTTCACCATGATCCCTGACAAGAACTCTGCCGAAAGATTGCGCTGCTGCAGGGCTCCTCTGCAGTCGCCCAAGGCGTTCAAGCCGTTAAACTGGGAGAATTATCCCGGCTGCAGTCTGAGGCGTTTATTAGCTGTGCTGTGAGACATTTCAATCGCAGACTGCGAAACGCTACTCACCGTGTTTCCAACATAGATTTGGCTCGCAGGAAGCGCTATATGCGACGTTATCATTGCCATTGCGATGGTGTACTATGTGAGCCAAGACCTCCACTAACTTATGATGCAATGTCAAATATTTTCAAAAGCTTTCCAAATGCGACACAGGCTTCAAGGAAACCCGCGCCTCGATCTCACGACTTATTCGCCTAACCGTCGAAACCGGGACCCTAACAGGTACAGCAGTCCAATTTATTGCTTCACAAGGCACACCTCTGACCTACCCTCGCCCCGCAGCCGTGTTCGCCACAGTTGATATCATCCTCTTCCTCGCTTTCCCTCACAATGACTACCATGTTACGCCCGCGCTAACTCTCGCCAAGCTCTACTCAAATACGCTTATCGTCGTATTCAACAGCCGTGTCAAGATCGTCGGCGGGCGCACAGAGACATCGCAAAGTGTGCAAAAGCATGTTGATTCGTCGTTCACGACGAGCAGAAACTATGATAAGCACACGCAGAGCCGCATTGTGCATATCCAAGCGGAGCCGGGCATTGGGATCAAGGTCCAGCAGGAGGTGTGGCGTGACGACATTCCGTTGAGTGGTATGGAGGTGGGTGAAGCCTCTTCAAATCCCGGGAGTGCTGCTGATAATCACGCTTGGTTACAGGCGATGGTCAGTACCCGCGGAGTGAAACAAGAGTCCTTGGGCATTTCTAATTGTCCCGGAGATGCGCAAATTTTCCATTGATATTTTGATATAGATTATTACTACCTTATTTCCTACAGACGTTATCTAACCCCAACACTACTGATATTTATTTATCACGTTGTGCACGGAAGTCACGAACGCGTGCATTTATGCAGAAAGCTGAAGCAGTATAGTGAAGGCAGTACAGACTAACGAGTCAAGATAGCTTGCGAAGGACAGCTTGTCAAATACCAAGCCGCTATTCGTCTACATAGACCAATTTCATATTCTATAGTCTGTCTTAATGCGTGGTCAGCATCCCCCTTGCACACGGGAAGCCTGGCCGCAGCTACTAGTACATCAAGCTTCTATGCCATCCCATGGTACAGCATTCTTTCCCTATCATCTACGAAACGGACTCTAAGTTCTAACCGGGTAGTTAATACGATAGTAGTGGGAATGAGATTATAGTATAAATATATAGATAGTGAAATTGTACTCACATAGCGGGATTGACTTTTGATAGTGGGATCAGCAGGGCAGTGTGGTTCAACTGCATTATAATTCCGCAAAAGCTTCGGCCTTACAGTGCTTGCTCGCCCTGACTTGAAATTACTAGCCGCCCAGTAATTACTGAGTACTAAAATTCCTCATAGGCCATCTAGCCACTGGGAGGGAAATCTTTATGAGCATCAATCTAAATTGGTATCATAGATTTTTGGACTCTATTACCCCTCTAATTGCTCAAAAGAAGGAAAAGAGGCACGGACAACCGAAGATCGAACCGATTGCATCCAAGCAGGGCAACGCCGTGGGTGACATCAACCCTATTTCTCGTTGTAAAAGCATGCACACGTCGATCTGAAATGTAAGTAGGCCGGAACGAAGGTTGTCACTGTTTCGAGTATCTTCTCTCCTAAAGTGAGTACCTAGCGATCTGAACGACAAATATAGGCATATCATCAACAAACAGTCTTTATGTTGGAAAATTTTCTTAAATTGCCGCTTCAGTGGCATTCCAGTAGCCACACCTTCGGCATACAATGGCACTTTAGCCATCTCACTAACTGAAACTTCAATCCCACTAACGAAGACTTTTATCCCACTAACAGCTAATTATAACTAACTGGAGCTCCCATCCCACTTCTTCGTTGTTATGGCCCAATCCCATTCCCACTCTTCTCGTTATCGCCCCTAACCGGGTGAACGAGAAAAGAAGGGCGATCACGGAAAGCAAATAGATTCTCTCTGAATCAAACCGAGAGTGCAAGTCACAGACGCATAAGATGTCTCAGAATATATATAAACCCAAGAAACATCCAAGAAACATTCAGCGTTGTCTGTCCATTGGTTGTCCAGGGCCTCATTTATAGTTCTCCATCGACACAGCTGCGACCGCTATCTTTAGTCGTGCAAGCAACATCGTCAGGGTCCTGCTCCACTGTGGCATTCGATTACTTTCTGGATCCTTCTCTAGACGACAGCCCTCTGTCGCTCTGATGTTCTCGCTCACTAAATACTTCTGCGACCTATCCATAATAATTTCGTGTCTCCGGCCTGGCCTGAAATCTCCGGCTGCAGCTCGGCTTTCCTGAGCTCAGCCTGGCCTGACTTAGGCTCAAGCTGGGGCTTATTGTAGGTCGGCTCTTCTCATTTATGCTCGGTCCTTGTTCGTGAACAGGGTGTAAGGGCCGGACTCCCAACGCTACTCGGAATTAGATTAGATAGCGGCGCTATCAGGGATAGCGCCCATTCAACTATATCTCCGAGTGAAATACAATACCTATGCATGTTATTCAATTATTTAAACATTCCTGATATCTCTGAATTGCTCACAACAGGTACGCAATTCAACTTGGAACTTGTGCTCGATGCACTCGCAAGATTCCTAATACGTATTATATTAACTCCGTAGTACAGTATATAAGTAGTTACTTAGGTAGTTGTATTGGCAGATTCTCTTGAATCGAGACCGTGAACACTCTTACCTGTTCTCTCGCTTCGCTTCAAGAAACAACCTCTTCGTGGTACACTCCATATCGACTTACGACCGCTCGTCGATTGCGGTGTACTCACACAGGGTCCACATCATTGTTTTCCAAATATGTCAGCACTGGTTAGTGTGTCCGCTGGACTGGAAGCAGGAGTCTACCTAAAAAAAACTGGCAAAGACGTGAATGGATCTTGCCTAGTTTCCTTTTGTTTAGCCATTGATTGGCTAGCAGGGTGCTAGTAGCGTGAGTACCATGAAGTAGAGTTGGAGAGGTTGTTGTGGAAGGGATGCTGGAGGCTGCATTGTGCTGACAGCATTATCACTATTACGATCATCACGGTGGGAATTCAGCTGGATTTTATCAGCATTTTTATGGATTCAATTGGAAGATGCACGAGAGCGTTTATGTTCCGCCATGAGAAAGTCTATGTTTGGTATAGGATTTCCTCAAAGGAAAACATTGTGAATAGGATATAACTAGTGAGCCAGTGCTCGCTAAGATACTAACAATATTAGTGAGCCTAAGATAACTCCTTCAAAGATATGCTGGATGTAATTCCAACAGAAAAAATATGTCCATGGACGTCACTCGAACTTTGAAATCAAGTGGTTTGCAGGTGGCTGGAAAATTCTGAACTTTAATTTGCAATAACATATGTATAGCTTTATCGTTACTTGATCTTTGCAGCATGTGCAGCCCTTGAGAATTGAAAGCCGCTTTATAAAATTTGAGGCTAGACAAAAAGCCCTATGAGGCCATATTGCTTGGCCTGGATTGTTGATGAATGGCAGAAGTCAAATATTGTTAAAAATAGACATGCAAATAGTTATTCAGATACATAGTATCCAGACTCACCCATTCTTTATATCATTTGAAGTTAGTTACATTTCCGGACTATTTACCTGTGACAGGTCACACCTCAGCATCGTTCTCTTGCTATGTTGTCGCCAAGAGCTCTATTCCACTTTAAATATATCAAAGATTTCTGGAATTTCTTTGGGAGGATGTCTGATGTAGGGACTAACACAGATAAGGCAACTACAGTTAGTTACCCATTATCCAGTCCTAGGCACAGTACAGATAGGATACAGATATAGATCGTGGCAAATCTGCAGTTTTGCAGGTATCCATAGTATTAGTAGCTACTTTTGTACTTGGCATCTCCATCCAAACTTATGTGCCAAAGATGGTTGCCATTGATTAGTGACCCTGTTCCTTCCCCCCATCATGGCTCTTAGGTGAGGCCATACTGCTGCTTGTTCTACTGCTCATTCTACTGCTCATTCTGCTGTACCTTCTCCAGACAAGACACCTGATACAGCTTGTGCTAT
>JASFDF010000848.1:0-11003 GCA_036937115.1 Nidularia sp. FH-822889 | reverse complement strand
GCCAGAGGGTAGAAAGTTGAGAGACCAGCTCTTGGAGGATATCTGTCATCTCATAGCCCCTTTATACTCGTTCAGAAGTGCGATAAATTTAGCAAATTGTATTGTATGGTGAATTTCTTACCAGAAGTCATAGCATTTTGCAATGCGGCTGGCGACCACCTTTCTAGCATGTCGGAAATTTGATCGGCGTTTTGAATGACAAAGATGGAACCCACCAGCAGAAAAGTTACAATGCCTTTTCCTTCGGAATTTTCACATGCTGTTCAGGCATCACAACGTAGAGCGGAGGACATACGGATCATAGCTTTGATACTGTTGATGAATGAATCATGACGGGTGCAAGGCAAATCTATATCTGATACTTTGATGAATTGTTACACTAACGATTCAAGGTAAGAGGTATACCCAATCTGACGCGGGACCTCACGTTACACGGCCGTAGGACCATGAAGGCCATGCTCTCTCGATGATATTTGGCAGATGTGATCCAATATTCCACGTAACTAATACTTGAAGATTGAAAATTTTGAGCAAAAATAAACTCCAAAGGCTATGTGTGAACATCAGGTTAGAATTTTATTTGGAGGAATTCACCCTCGTAGTCGGGGCTCCATAAGTAGACTAACATATTTGTCTTGATCATTAACGGCCCCTCCTCCGTGAGCTGTTTGTTGCTACTTCTAGTAGCTATATCCATCTTGGCTTTTAGAGCAAGATGAAACCGAATAGGTATTAGGACAGCCCTGGACAGCCCGGTCATTCATAATGGAAGATGGATAGCAGAAGCGACTGCTTCATCTACCATCTATACATAAATCTATAATCATCAGTTGGACATTGCTTGGATATCAAAGATATCAAAGATGCAGGCACACATAAGGTCGAGAAATCCGGATATAATCGATGACTCGAACATTGTGACGATGGTAGTTAATCATTTGAGCTTCATCTAGTTATCAGTTTCTGCCCTTCATTAGTATTTGAGCTATAGACTCCTTCATAGCCGACTAGATTTTGATATGAAAGTAAGTCGGTTATTTGGCCTGCCACAAGTATCATCTAGTACCATATCAGCATTGGCATATCCTGTGAATATCCCTGTGGGCGTCAAATTACTGTCAACTTCAAAAGTTACCGGTTGACAGAAGATGCCGAGTTATTCCGCTTTTTATTCAATATCACATCGTGTTCGTGATTATCAGTTCAAGTCATGCATGGTTATTTTTACTTGAAAATTTATACACACTGATCAACTGCGGATCCAATCACTCGTCCCTGTATATTGGTTTGACCCAGAATTTCTTCACTTCTGGATGAGCATTATATACCTTGTCTCCATGTAGTCTTCGCCATAATGTAGGACCATTTGATTCGGGAAGTGGGAGCTCACACGCATAATAATAACGATCCGGCATCCACCCCTGCCTCCATTCGTCCTGCGGAATATTTGGAGGGAGTGAATAACCACACGGATCCGGGTACTTGAAGACCCTGGCTTCCAACGCGTAGAACGATCCTTGCATAGCAGCCGTTGGGCGAAAGTGACCACAGTCGACCCAGAATGCCTATTTCATTGACGAACAGAATATGAATTTTGCAAAATGTAATTTATATGGCATTCACTCACCATGCCATATGCAGCAAAGCGCTGTGCGAGAACGGAGAACCGTTCTCTGCGCCTTCGATGCAACACCATCTCCCTCGCCCGCCTGCATACACCTTACAACTCGTCTGGTGCCACATCATCTCCTGTTGCGAGTTCAAAGATGTTTTCGAGCAGCTCAGGAGGAAGAATGGAAACTTCAGACGACATAGAGCCCGTAATAAAGGCGTCATGTATCAGAAGTGGAAGGTTAGACTGAAAGGAACTTTGGTCGACGAGATCTATGTGAAGGTACGCAGGTACCATGCCACGGCTCCATGTCTCATGAGTCCAAGCGCTCGTCGACGTGGTGAGCTTCGGGATGATACTGAACAGTACATCGTGGTCCATATCCTCCATTCCAAGTGGACCATCTCTCCCGAGCCTCCAGGTGAAGTCATGGGCCATAATGCCCGCGATCTCTCCACTTGCAGATAATATTTTGTACGGCGAACTGATAGTCCCGCTGCCATCTGGACGAATATCGATTGACTCCGGGATAATAGACCATATACGAGGTTCGTGGATGTTGCGCCATGTTCGAGAGACAGCTTGCGCAATGGCTATAGACGAAGGCGAAGAATGGTCACAGACATCCGAGGATGGGAGGGGAACAAACATGGTCAGAGTAGCTGACAGAAAGATTTAAATCCGGTGGTGTTGCTTACAAAGGCTTAAGAGCTTGAGCCGAAGATCACGTTAATTAAATAACCCCTGCGAAGTTCCAATCGTAAACATTGCTGGGAAATTCTATTCAGAAACCCCCTTTCCTTGATGAAACCCCATATGGCTGATGAGTCAGCAGAAACCCTCACAAGGTTTGAAGTTGGGTCCAGACGCGAAGCCGGACACTTGCCCGGCATACTACTGAGACTTCCCTGATGTTGGTGGCGGCACTGAGTTTACAGTCTCTGCCATCTTGACGAAATGGCGAAGATACTTCATGCTATCTCTGGGCCCATAATGCCTCCTGAGTCCTCCATATTCAGGCCATTTCCAGCAAGCATACAAGTTCGGCGGCACTAATAAATTGAAATGAGTCATTGAACTTGAGACTGAAAAGTCATGCGAGGACGGCCATTTCATTGTCATTGAATGACTAAATCGTGGTAGAGTTCTGGAGGGTGAGCTCAATGCAGCGCACAACAATAAAAGTACTTTCAGAATCCCCACTCACTGATCACTAGTGCTTCGGCCAATATTTTCAGAGCATTCGTGCGTCGAACATGTCTGAAAATAAATTCATTTCGCTGTCAGATTAGCCTCAGGTATTCCAACGGCTCATGAATAGTGGAATGCGGAGTTGATGTCGTGGCCACTAAAATCGGCCGTGATGACCTGTCCGCTAAATCCCACGATACGGAAAATCTGGAACGCTTACTTTGTGTATCAGTTTCTGTACCCGATAGTACGGTGCCAATGAGTTGGAGTCTGAATTGAGAAAGGCCTGCCCGCTGTTACATCAGGAAACAAGGAAACATGGGTCTAGTTTTATATAGGCAGATTTACCTTGAGCTGAAAAATAATTGGTACCATAAATACATTTATTGCACATCAATATTTAATGCATTATCTGACACAGTAGTGTTTGTGAAATTTGAAAGGAGAGTAAGTATTCTCAAAAAGTCCAGAGGTCAAAGATTTTGATTTTATGAAAATTGTAATCAGTTTTGCAATGATTGTAAAGTATTATAATGCCTTATCAAATTCTCCTCCTACCCTGGAAAAATATGTATTTTCCCAATGGTAGCAGGTACTATTAGGCTTATGCACACACTTTTTTATGTACATTACTAGAATTTTCACTTTAACTTTAACTTAACAATTGATAGCATTAGATTCTTAATTATTCACTCATTTTGCAATATTCTCTCAAATAACTTAATTTACTCATGACTCACTATATCCTTAGTGAGGAGTGCAAGCATGCAAACTGACTTTGGCATTTTGGTCAGCCCATAGGCAGAGAACCATGCTGTTATTTGATATTTATTGTAAGTCTTCAGAATACTGAACAAACATGAAATGGCCTTGCAGTAAAATGCCATTATTGTGAAGAATTATACAAATGGATTGTGTTCACAAAAAGTAGTAAGATGATACAATTCAGATAAAACTAAAGTGTTGCTATATCAAAGTCTTGAATAAAAGGTATATGGAGATTATAGTTAGCAACTTTTCAATACCTTATATAAGATAATAAGGCCTTATCAGTAATATCACACTTTTTGCTAGGTTTCAACACTCTCTGCAATATATTTTACATTAAATTTTGTAATGTAGTAGTTTTGCATTATACCCCACATACTTACCTAGTTTCTACGTGTTAGATGTCAATCCAGCACATCCAGGAAGTTGCCAGAACAAGTATAATTTGGGTTTAATTATATTGTTGGTAATCGTCTTAGCAAGCATTGACTCAGTAGTTATATTCTGTAGCTATCTAAATACTGTAGAAAACTTGTATTGATAACAAGTTTTGATAACTGATTCAGAGACATGGCATGTATCCTCCTCAGGGCCCCAGCCACTCAGAGCACTATTACTGTTTATGCCCAAGTCTGTATTCCAACCTGAGCCCATGCTGTCTGTGTCATGTACTTTTGCACCTTCCTGTGCTTCAATAATCACTGAGAGGGTATAAGCCTCCAGCAAGGTATTTGCATGCTTGAGTCTGTTGCTTAGATGAGGCATTGTGCAGGTCAGATAGAGGATGCTTGATAATGTGGAGAAACTGGAGAGAAGCAGAGCAAACTCTTATTATACTCACAATCTCTGAAGCTGCATGCTATCATTGATTAAACAGCACCCTGTGGCCATCAGGAATTTAAAACTAAGTTTGGTGTACATAGTCTGTAGTGAAGTTGGTTGTAACAAAGGTTTTTGTGAGGGTGTTTACTTGTTGGAATTGTATTGCAAAGAAAAGTTGTAATGGACTTAAAAAATAGTGTTGCATTGTGGCCACAACATCAACTCTGCATTCCACTAATGTCAGTGAAACTCATGAGTCACAAGAATCAATGTTCTGCAAGTGCTGTTCCTGATCTTCTGTACCCATATTTTATTACAGTTCCTTGACTCAGAAGTACAGGGGTTTGTGGCACACGTACAGTCCAATATGATGTTAGCATTGACAAGTCTGAAAATATGAGTGTATGTTCATAAAAGATGACACACATCTAGTCTTGCCTGAACATGTCTGCAAAAAATCATAAGCAAGCTGCACATGCAGTGCCCAGTCATCCAGCAACAGCCATCTTTCAGTAATAATTAGTGGCCCCTGTGCAGTGTCTGCAACCTTATTATTAATGTATTCAAATATGATGTTTTTGGAGTTCAGAGGTTCATGTTGCAGTCAATTATGTTACAGGGTAATCACGCAGGTCAGAAATATCACATTCCTCAACATAACACATACTTACTGAGCAAATGCTCCGAATGCTGTCATCACATTTGCAAGACAGCCAATTTTATTCCGAACATACCTTATGGGTGATAAAATGATTTAATTTGTGTACATTTACTTCTTTTAGCTTATTTTAAGAGTGCAGGGGACAGAAATAAGTTTTAGAGCGAAGTCAGGTGCGCAAACACAGAATTGTGGTCATATAATCACATTAAACTCCATGTTTCGCACCATATAAAAAGAGAGGCGGGAAATAATGCACACCTCAGCATGCCATTCTTAAGACCCTAGCATAGAGCGATCTGCCGTGGCACGCCACTGCACGTCAATGCACGCCACTGCACGCCACTGCACGCCAATGCACGCCAATGCACGCCAATGCACGCTCAGCCACGGCAATTTTCCTATGCCCCATATTTGGCACTGCTTGCACGCTTATGCACGCAGATTTTCTTATGCCCCGCTGTGCACTAGTTTACATGTGAATTACCTTGATTAATACCACTTCTATGATAGCTGTCCACAATATATCTCGTTCATTCGCAGCCCCTTTCACCGTCTAATACTGCGTCGTCTTCGTCTGCTAAGATGTAATAGATACCCTACACGGCTTAAAAGTAGAATCCTCCCGAGGTTGACTGCCAGTGAATGTGCTTGTAAAGAATTTTATTATGCAATAATATAATATTTCTGCCTGTGAGCAAGATGAGGAAGGAACGCGAATTCCCAGATCATCAATCATTGATAATCTAGAACGAGGTCTGAGCGTGCGAGTAATGAGGGGCGTTCACGTTCATCTAATGGTGATCCATTGCTCAATTTTGGCTTGAGAATAGCACTGCTCTCGCTTGTTCCAAGTGATAGAACCAAAACGGGAGGGATAACGATGCCCATCAGTTCCCAGCTGCATGAGAACATATCCGACTGCAAGCCATGAGGAGTCCACAGCAAGGATAACCTCTAGCGGCGATTCATAATCAATTGCACGAATTGCTGGACAACGCTGGGCCATGAGTTTCAATTTCTCCATGGCGAGAAGCTGATCGGGGCCAAAATGAAACTCCACATTCTTTTTGGTGAGCTGAACGAGAGGGCTGGTATGAATTGCATAATTTTTGACAAATATGCGAATAGTGCCCATAGTCCCAAGGAAACCGCGAACTTCGGAAATGTTTTTGCACATAGGCCAGTCAATGACCTTTTGTATGTGAGACTCATCAGGGAGGCGACCTTCATAGGTGCAGCGGTGGCCAACAATAACTGCATCCGGAACACAAAATTTAGATTTTGCTGCAGAGAATGTGGCACCTGCATGTTTAACACATTGAATAACACGGTTGACGTTCTGGAGATGTTCCCACACAAAGTGTTGGATGCCAGGGTTCTCAGGGATCATTTCATAGCCTCCATCTTTAGTTTCATAACGTGTAGGAGGTCCTTTGATAGGAACATCGTCAAAAAAAGGAAGAGCTACATGAAGGATTTCTTCCATGAAGATGAATGTGAGATCACCATGCTGAATCTGCATAGAATTTGTGTAGCCCATTGGAATTTTGGTAAGACGAAGAGTGCCGGTCGGTGTCTGGAATGTTGTGAGGTCACGGGATTCTACAGCAAGTTCACGTTGATCAAAGCCAACAAACAAATCGAAGACACCATAGCAGCCACGGCCTCCAAATGATTCAGCATACTGCTCCACCATAGGGGGTACTGCACTGTCTTTGATTGCTACAGCATTCAGAGGTTGGAGGTCATGAACGAGGCGAAGAGATTTCCCATCTTTCTTGAGCACACAAAACCAGCGTGATCTGTAAGATGAATTGGATGGTTCATATACACCAGCTTTAATTTTGTCTTTGATGATCTGGACAATGCGATCGAATGTGCCTGGGGGAATGGGGATATTCCAAAGGACCCAAGGAATGTGCTCGACAGTTGGAATAGTGACAGGGTCAAAGTATCTGTTGGAAAATTTGCCTTTTTCTTCCTCGCACCATGCAAACGCAAGTTCCTGATGTTTGATTAGGAAATGAACAAGTTTTTCCTCTTCCTGTGTAAGGAAGCCATCTGGGTTAATGTTCATTGCATCTTTTTGTTCCTGGGTGTAGCGGGTGCCAGGAGTGAATTCTGGTGGGTTTGTAGGAAGTGAGGGCATGTCAGCGAGTGGATCGGAAGGAATGCACCAAATTATGCGAAAATTTTCAGGCAGCGTGGTGGCCACAGGGTGGGTACGATCGGCCACCTTTTTGTATGCAAAGCACTTGAAAGTGCGAAATGGTTGGATTTCCCCATTGTCTGTCCAGGAGATGTCATAAATCTCTGAAGTTGGTACTGGGGTTTTATTATGGGGTGTGAAATGTGAATATATTGGTTTTGAGTTTTCTTGATGGGTTGAAACCAGGAGCGAATACTGAGATGAATTTGAAGATGGAATCGAAGGTGGAAGAGTCATTTGATGGAGACTAGGGGAACTTGTATCCAAGTCTTGAGAAGGGAATGAATAATATAGAGATGGAAGTAGTGGTGGGTTTGGGAGCACAGAAGGAGATGGGATAGAATAAACCAAGGGAATAGAATCGATACTGTGGGAGAATGAGAGGTGGTTAGATTCCTGAGAAGATGCGCTGTCTCCCGGTGGCGACTCCTCAACAATTAAAAATCCACACCAACAGTTTTAACAGTTTTAACCAGCAATGGCTTTGTGCGTGCACAAGTTGGTAGGGTGACAACTGCTTGAGTGTTTGGATCAACAAGGGTTATATGTGAGTCACCGTTAGAGAAATGTCTTGAGCTGGCTTGAGTAAGCGTGAGGAAGGGACGACCTAGAAGCATTTCATAGGAGGCATTCTCAACAACCTGAACCTGTAAATAGAATTCGCAGCCTCCAATTGTAACTTTGAGATTAGGGAGGAGACCTATTGTCTGAGCCGTAGTCTGATTTGCAGATTCTATAGTCATGATGTGATCAGTCCGGAGAGGAATGCCACTCTTTTCCCATACATCACGACGAAGGCCAATGATCTGGGAGCCATCATCAAGTACTGCATTAACATTAATCTTTCCCGCCACGAGCGAGCGCACCATCCCAATCGACTCGTTCACTCGTTCTAGCACCCCCAACTCTTGTTCCATTGCCCCTCCTTCATCCCCTTCCTCATCGACGCTGCTTCCATCGGCGTGCACTTCATACGTATCCTTGTCTACATTGCCCTCAGAACGCTCCACCCTCGCGAACTGCTCTCCATGGCATAGGCACTCGATGCAGTCCATTGCCGCAGCGGCATATGCACCATTGTTCATGCTCGGCTCCCCTGCCACCACGGCACATCTGAGTTCCTTCACTTCCTCATCCGTCAAATACGGTTCACATCCAAGGAACCCCAGAACTCTCTGGATCTCGCGCACGCTTGCCTACGGTGTCCGTGTTAGTTCTCTCCCCTCCTCGAGGCGTCTTTACGTACCATGTGCTCCATCAGGGCTGGGATTTTCTCTGACGGATCTGCCTGCCTCGCGCTGTATCGCCCTCGCTCCCCCAACCGTAGCACTAAAATCTTCCATCCCTCATTCAGCATGAAACGGACGTCGTCAAGGTTCAAGTGTGGAAAGAAAGAGGCCATTTTACCGATCCACAAATCGCCTGCTCTCCCCATGTTTTATTATGTCCACCAATGACGTCATATCCGCATTCCTGCCCCTTGTATACGCCTTGTATTGACTGGGAAGTCAATATTGGAGTCCCCAGGTGGTGTAGAGTTTGTAATTGGACTACGCACGGAATCATAGATTCCGTGTAATTACAATACTCCGTTCCCGGTACAACTCAAAAGCGCGCGCACGCGCTAAAGCCCAGACGTCATCGATATTCAAAGCCTTAGCCAAACACAAACAGGCCCTGCTTATCGCATTCCATGATCGCCAAGACGTGCCAGCTGAGTGCTAACTATAGACGTCGGCTAAATACCACTGCTCGGCCTCCTCGACATATATCCAGTTCTGACACGACCCGCAACCCGCTCCCTCGATCGCGCCATGCCAAGTGCACGGGCCACGCCGAACGACGCCTCAACTCAGGACCGACCACACATCCGATCGCACAAAAAACAAAAACAAGCAAAACTCCGCACGCACAGCACCATGAATGGTTGTGCCGCCCACCTCCCATCCATTGCTTCCTCATGTAACATATCCGTACGTTTCTCCGGAAATTTTCTTACTCCCTTTCTTTATCTTTTCGCATTACTTACCCTTCCGTTATCCTCCGTAAAATTTACTATCGAGTACTTATAAAAACACGATGTAATTTCGATGTTTCAGTAGTGGAATACAGCTCGTTTTCGCACCCCTCGTTTCGTCTCGTTTCATCCCCTTTCATCGTAGAAAGGTCGCATACTTCGACAGGCAACTCGATTCGCCTCCACGTACACCCAGGAACTCACCTTTAGCCCATCAAAAGCAAAGAAAATCCAATAATCGCTTTTCTCCAAATAAATCTACCACCCAGTTATTTCGGAGAACCATCTTATCGCTAAGCCCTTACACACATCCAAATTTCAAAATTAACATTTCACAAAACAACTACAGGATTAGTAGCGTGTCATATCGCAAACACAGCCCTATCCCCGACTACTCGAAAACCCCTTGGCAGACTAACGCTGCCAAAACCCGTAGTTACACCTATGTCGAACTTGCAACGAGACACGTCCACGTCTCTTCAATGGGATGCAATATGTAAGGATCTAAGCTCCTCACTAATTACCTCATAAAACTAATTTTAAGTATATATTGTCTCTTAAAGATCTGATATCCTTAAATACTACTCACAGTGCCATGCTTCTGTGTTCATAAAACTAATTTTAAGTATATATTGTCTCTTAAAGATCTGATATCCTTAAATACTACTCACAGTGCCATGCTTCTGTGTTCATAAAACTAATTTTAAGTATATATTGTCTCTTAAAGATCTGATATCCTTAAATACTACTCACAGTGCCATGCTTCTGTGTATAGCATGCACATTTTGTGGATTATTCAAAGATCTAAGATCATCAGAGAATACACCCATGATATCTTAAATGAAGAAATTTCTAGTGTGAATGTTAAGCATTTACATCAAATATTGTTCACTGCATGAGGATCTAAGCTTCTTGCAAATCAAATGCATGAAATTTTGTACACTATATGAAGATCTAAGCTCCTTGCAAATGCTGTGCAGAAAATATGCTCATGGTATGTTAAATTAAGAAATTTCTCATGTAAACATTGAGGATTTGCATCAAATATGGTGCACTGCATGAGGATCTAAGCTTCTTGCAAATAGTGTGCATGAAATGTCATACACTATATCAGTATCAAAGCTCCTTGCAAATGCTATGCAGAAAATGCACTCATGATATGTTAAATTAAGAAATTTCTCATGTAAATGTTGAGGATTTGCATCAAATATGGTGCACTGCATGAGGATCTAAGCTTCTTGTCAATGATGTGTATGAAATGTTGTACATTATATGAGGATCAAAGCTCCTTGCAAATGCTGTGCAGAAAATGTGCTCATGATATGTTAAATTAAGAAATTTCTCATGTAAATTTTGAGGATTTGCATCAAATATGGTGCACTGCATAAGGATCTAAACTTCTTGCAAATAGTGTGCATGAAATGTTGTACATTATATGAGGATCTAAGCTCCTTGCAAATGCTGTGCTTTATTATTAAATGTACATCTATGCTACCTTTATACTAGTTAATACCTGTGAATGAAATGTGGTGAACTACATGAGGATCTAAGCTCCTTTTAAATAGTGTGCATAAAATGGACTGCACTATGTGAGGATCTAAGCTCCTCACAAATGTACTGAGTAAGATGTGATGCACTATTGATATGCCCCAGGCAGATCTATACCTAAACACTAATGAAATACTAAATATCAGCATTGAAATGTATGGTATTTGGGGGAAGA